>JASUAB010000006.1:37527500-37752500 GCA_037013595.1 Dicorynia guianensis
CCTGGAATGGCTTGATGACAACCAGAGTGCTGAGAAAGAAGACTATGAAGAGAAGCTTAAAGAGGTGGAAGCCGTTTGTAATCCAATTATCACCGCTGTTTATCAGAGGTCGGGTGGAGGCCCAGGTGGTGCATCGGGGGAGGAAGAGGATGATTCTCACGACGAACTCTAAAAATCCTTACTTAGTTTGACCAGTGCCGCAAAAGCGGGAGCTAGAACTTGTAGGTTGGGCGAGGTGTCGGTTAATTTTTCTTATGGTGGGAATTTAGAAGAATTTTCCCTGCGCTTGCATTTTAAAGGCGAAGATACTTTTTTTTTCTAAGTATTACTGTAATTTTTTTAGTTTATGAGAAAAGAACCTTTTCGAAGGACAAGGGCGGCTTTCACCCGTACGTGCGTGTTTCTTTCCCCTGCGAAAAGGGCTTCGATAACAATGAATCAATGTTATATGATAGACAACGCAATCCTCTAAATAGAAACCCGCATGGTTGTCTGGGTTCTAAGTTAAAAAATGCAGCCTGATACTAAAATTGAGTTTCATTTTGTTAAAAAAAGAAGACCAGCGCTCTTGGCCCAGTGGTCACCCGATGATCCTATTCCCTCGAACTTACGGTTCGATTCCCGTTTACCCTTCCCCAATCTACAAAGCCAAAAAAAAAAAAAAGAAGTTTGAAATTGAATATCTCAAAAAATATTATTAAGCTTCATTAATCTTTATTGGCCTAAACAAAATATTCATTTATATTATCAATATTTATCAGAGTAGGAAAGGAATACTCAAATGATAATGATTTGAAGTAATCAAATAATGTTTCACCCTATAACAACAAAAATCAGATATTTTTTTAATAATTTTTTAAAGGATTTCTTTTATATTTCTTATTAAATTAAAAATTATTTTATCAACTTTTTTTATTAAAATTTTTAAATTTCTTTTTTACATAGGCCTAATCGAATTTTTTAAATTTCATTCTCAATAGATACAATATGAATTCTTTTCTAAATATAATTATTTTAAATTTTATTTTTTTTATATTCATTTATTTATTTTAATATTCTCATATTTATCATCTCATTTTTTATTTTTAAAGACCTTTCAAAGTCAATATTTACTATTATAGAGCATATCTAATTTTAAAGTAGTTTGGTAAAATTTTTCTTTAAACTTATTAGATATTTTACAATTATAAATAACTTTTGAAGTATTTTTTTATTTTATCTCTTCAACTTAAATCATATGTGTGAATCATTTGTGCCACTTCATTTTTGGCTCTTCTTGACCTTTCAACACTCAACATTTTTTATTATAGAATGTATCTAGTCTTAAAGTAGTTTGGTGAAACTTTTATTTAGGTTGCAGATATTTTATAATTACAAATAACATATTAAGTTTTTTTTTATTTTATTCATTGAATTTGAATTATGTGTGTGACATATCTATCAATTTTTTAATTATTTTATAAATTAATTCAAAATATTGAAACCTTGATATTTATGGTATATTATATTCTCTAATTTTTATTTTTAAATCATTATTTATTTTTCTTTTACTAAATTTATACTTTATATATTTTATCTTACTTCTATTTAAACGAAAATTTTTTAATTTTAAAACTTCTCTTCATATCTCTAATTTATAATTAATATATTCTTTTGATTTATCTATTAAGATTATATTATTTATAAAGAATATATATATTGGGACTGCATATTAAATATGTTCAACAAATACACCCATCTTGAATGTTTCACCCTACCAAGTAAAAAATAAAATCTGGAAGTTTAGTGGTGATAAAAAAAGTAATCGTCTTTTATTTGAAGGAAACAGAGTGTAAAAACATAAAGACGTTGCATTGATAGGGAGTATAACAGCAAGAAAAACGACAGATCCAACTGATGCCTGCTAGTATAAGTGTTCATCTCGAGAGTTGTTACTTTCTGTTTTCTTTCCTTTTGTACCCGTAATAAAAATGAAAGTATAAGGCCCTATGCTATACGGACTAAATAATGGGAGAGAATTCAAGATGGCTAAAAAGCTTCCTTAAGTAAACTTTGCTTCATAAAAAATGGTGAGTATATTATAACAAATTTATGACCCGAAGAAGATGAGCTGTATAACCTGAGGTTGAAATGTTCAATACATTTCATTACACATGAGCTGTAGAAATCAAATCCATGTTCACACCTAATTTGTCAGATGCAAAGCTTTTTATTCTTTTTTTAATTATGGAGGGGAAGAGGAGGCGGCAGAGTGTTAAATTTTAATCAAAATCCGACATTGGGATTCCCTGAACCTGCAGCAACAACTCCCATCCCACCAACACCATCTAATGCAGCTGCAATTGTCTCGTGGTCTAATTGTTGAATAGCTGCTTCTTCAACATCCAGCTGTCGTACAAGTTCATCTATTTTACGAAACTGATACGGCCATCTCGCATTATAGAGAAACTGGCGTAGATCAAACCTGTTATCATCTGGCGAATAACTCTGCAAGTGGGAAATAGGAACAAAATTAGAAATAGCCAACAAAAATTTTAGAAGACACCTGCACATTCCATTAAGAGATCTCCAGCAAAAACTTCACATTAATAAAAGCTACATACCTCTGCATGATAGGAAGGCGTCAATACGGTCATTTTGTGTCGATTTATCGAATAATACTTGAAAAAATGTTTTACTTTTTCAGCCACCTGCGATGGAGTCAATCTTGCACCCCATCTGTAGCATAGATTCTGCATCAGAAAATCAAACATTTAGGTTAAGCTGAAATACAGTGTGGACACGCATTTAACTGCATAACAATACTGTATTGATATTTAAATTCCATATATAGATCCGTGCAATAATACTTACATTAGAATGTAATATGAAAGATTAAATACTGACACTACTAACGGTTTCTTTCCTTGCGTTCATCGTGCCAAGCAGGACAGTCACCGTTTCTGCTAAGCTTTTTATATCACTTGGAAACATGGTACTTAACAAATCAATCTAATAGGATTTGAGATGCATGGTGCGTACTTCTTTATGGCCTACGTGATTATGGAGATGCTTAAGTTGTATAGTCTAATCATGTATTGTTCCTTCAATAGCTGTTTGCTTTCAGTAAACTATGCTATTTCTTGATTTCAATTGAATTAGATTAAGTTTATCGGTATAAATGTTTTACATAAAGAATTTGTGAAAATACTGTCAAAGCTGTCAAAAGTGTAGATCAAACGAAGTGCACTTTGGGAGAAACAATTCGTCCACTTGGAAGAATCCTTATTATGAGGGTGACTTATATTTCTATTATCTCTATCATGAAAGTTCCTGCTAACAACTTAAGGCGTGAAGAACTCCTCTAAGATCTCACTGTAAGTTAACTACCTTTTGCACTAGGATGACAGCTTAATGGTGTGCCTGGTAGGAGTAAGAGTAAAATTGACAAGTTGCAAATGAAGTGAAAAAAGGCAATGTATTAAAAAAAAAAATTATCATTTTTTTCTGGTCTACAGAATCAAAAGGTCTCCCGCAGAGTACTAGCAGTATCCAGATATCTCATTTTCCACATCAATTTTGGCTTGATATATTTTACATATATGGCAAGGTCATGGGCCAGAATACAATCTGTTTTATAAATTCCTACCACGAATTCATTCAGATGGAAAACAAATAGGTGAAAGCTTAGATCAGCTTATAAATATGATATATACCTGGAACATGGAAACTGGACCACAACGGAAAATTTTCCGCAGCCTTCCATAGATTGACAGTTCCTCATAAGTCATTCCCATATCTACTTCGTCAAGCTGTATAACAAAGAATAAGGTTTTAGAATACACATCCTAAAACTTGACTGTCAATATAAACAACTAAGAATGCATATAGAAAAACCCAAGTGTGCAGAAAGAAAAAGTAATTTATCACTTCTGAAGGAAGACTAAATGAATAATACCATTGCCCGCAATCCAACCAAATCAATTCCATATGTAAAATAAGCATAAAATAAAGTACAAAAATGATAAATCACTTGCAATTTAGGATAGATAGATGGCAATTTCAATTGCATGTAGACATAGCAATAAGTTGATAATTTTACTTTTCCTATTCCATCAAGTTCAGGACAGGTAAAAATAATTGCTAGATGGGTGATGGACAATTAAGGAGTAAGGGCACCCATGCTGCCTATGTGTATTCATAAATAATCAAGTTCAAAATATATCTAATTTAACCTCTATCAGTTAAAGTTATTGCAATCCCAGTCTCATATTTTTGTGTAATCCAGTTCATCGTTACCCTATCAAGTTCTATAGTGGTTTTTATTAGCACTTACGTTCTGAAGCTGCTTATTTAAGAAAACATTACTAGAATTCAATTATTTAAGTCCCCCTCCCTCCCCTGGAGGGCCCCTTCTTTCTCCCTCCATTCCCTCCTTCACGACAATTCTTAGATGGAAGGGAAATTGAGGTAAAAATCCTCCTATACCCTGACAGCAGAACTAATATTTTCTTTCTACTTTAAAAATGCATTTCATAACAACTGATAAATAAGATCCCTACACCTAACTTTTTTTATACAAAGAAAATAATGAGATAAAAATAAGGGAAGAGAGTAAAATGCATAGATGCTAACTGGCTGAAACAGCCTTCTCCACCTTTGAATGTCTTACTCCCTTCCTTTCTCTAAAGTATTATACCTAGCACAGGTTTTACTGACATGACCGTGTTTCCAGGAACACACTTCCTCTTTGGGTTTTTTTTTTTTTTTTTTTTCTTCCTGTCTCCCCATCTTTATTTATTAATGGATTCTAGGAGTTAGACGACTCAATATTTCCCCTTTTCTATGGTATAATGTGATTCAAAAGACATAAGACACATTTTTGGTGAGTAAACAAAATCTTTATCAACCAATTTCTGTAGATAAACGTCAGGAGTTTTTAGTAGGGTCTTTCATTTGAGCTCTTGTTCCCGAGATCTAACACCAGCTGCTGCTAGGATGGAAAAAACTGCCTATTGAACTCCATGTATATATAATCTACAAGGGATGAACTCAAATACTTGTGCTTAACTAAATTAGTTCTGCAATTTTCTAGGGTAGCTTTGACTTCATACACAATTAATACCTTCCATTTTTGTACACAAAGTTGATAATATTTTAAAATTTATGCTTGTAATGGTTATTGTCATGGCATCCTGCCATCCCGAACCAAGCAAAAATCCAGCATATTCCACCACAAATAACCAAATATGCAAGTACGATGCAAGTGAGAGAACTCATCATGAGATGCAATGCAGGTACTTGAAGGTATAATAGAACACTACCTGACTGTAATTGGAACGTATAGGCTCCAGTTCAGCTGTGGGTGGAGCTGCTTCAATATCTGCCAAAGATGAGTAACCAAGATGGATGGCTGCCCATCGCAGAAATGCCCGAAGGTCCTGCTTGCTTATACTTCCAATAGGATTTATATCAGCTGAGCTGCAATCATACTGTATAAAGGGATAAAATTTTGATTATGAAGATGTGACTGACAACTAACATGGCATGCTGAGAAAGTTTCAGGGAAATTATGAAAAGGTTTATAGGGTTTAAAGCCACAAAGATACCTTCGTTAAGTAACCCCGCAACCCTTCATCAACATTAGAGCTCCCCAAGACAAGATAAAACCCAGGTTTGTTGTGAACCCAAGGCAAAAGTGATGCTAACATGAAAGCAAGAACCATTCTGATTCGAGCTTGGATATTCTGTAAGCTTAAATTTTCAATATTAGATCCACCATCTACCTGTAGAAACAACCATATTAATGAACTATTTGAGGCACACAATGCAATATAAATGCATATAGATTGCTTCCAAATAGGTGAGATTTCTCAGGACAGAACTTGACATTTACTTTACTAGTCCAACAGGGTCACCTAAGCAAGGTCTGGGTATGGAGATCAAAGTATACACTGGTTTTGGCATGCATATACAATTCTCTCAATGAAAAATCAACATGCTTTTAAGAAAAATTAGAACAAAGTCAAGAAATTAATCTGGTCAATGTCTTAATACCACAGCACATGAGAACAACATAAATTACAGAGCTCATTCATTTCTTACCTAAAATTCTTTTTTCTTGCACTTGTCATTATGATTAAAAATATAGATTATTTCATGCTTCATTTACCTTATAATGGGGTCGCTTTCCAGTTAGTGTTTGAAACAATGATAAAAGAGCAGATACAACCCCATCAATGCAAACATCAAGATGCCATGAGCCAATATCATCAGCCAGTACCTTGGCCCGCTTCCTTGTGGTTTCTGAACTGCAAGGACAAAATTTCTTAGTGTAGTTTAATATACAGATAAGAAAATACTCTTCAGTTAAATTCAAGTAGCCAGTTTGAAGGTAGCCTTCTGCTTGACATTGTTTAAATTGACACAGTGAAAGCATTTCTCATGATGTAATGCAAAGAAATAAATCCTCGTTTTCAAGGCTGTAGATTTTTTATGGCCTTCAATTGCATATGCTTTACATTTACAATGCACAATTTTACAATTGCATTGCTAAACAAACTCCCACTCAACCTTAAAAATAATAATTTCTTCTCCATTTCAGTATATTCATTTTTAGCCAACACACAAGAATTTAGACAGAGAAAAGTTTAAACCTAAAATAATGGATATTCTCAAAGGTATTAAGACATTAAGACATTTAGCATCAGATCAGGTACCTAGGATCACATATAAACACAATTTTCAGATTAAGTTTTAAATAAGAGTTCTCTGAAGTTCAGCTGTCAAACTTCTGAAATATCATTAAGTCAACAATAAAAATATTCAGCAGGTGTTTATAACAATTTGATACAAAGCCAAACAGTGTCAAAATCATATTTACAGTGATGTTGTATGAAATGAAAATGAAACAAACTTTCTGTTCATGTACATACCTATTTTCAGATCCCATAAACACAGTATAGAATATTCGTTTAGCAAATTCTTGACTGTCAGTAGGATACTGTCCATCTGTATAATTTCCTATTCGTACTGCATCAGCTTTAACTTGCTCATCCCCATTAGCAATTTCTGCAGGAAAATATGAATCACTAAATAATAATATTCTAAGAAAATGTTCAGATTTGTAAGGTCAAAGATAGTTGTGGACCTTTGTTGCACTCAAAAAGAAGAGACACTCCCAGAAACCCCTCTCCATTATACTATTGAAGTAAGATTATTTTAAAAGAAGAATTATTAGAAGAGAAGAGGGAAGTACAACTCGAAAGAGGATATATACCAAAAAACCAAAAGAAGAAAATTAAGGAATAAAAGAAAATCAAGAGTGTAGCAAGGCTGCCCAGTCTCCCTGAATATGAAAGAAGGAAACTCCCTTGAAACAAGCATGAATGGAACACCAGAAAGAAGCCATATACACAATTCTATCCCATGAAATACCAGGGATAACAGACATCCTTAAAGCCGCAAGTATTCTGTTCCAGACACATACACCAGAGAATTGCATAAACTACACATTACCAAAAGGTTTTGGCTGAGTTTTGGCCTTCTCATCTCAGCCAAAACCAATGAACCAAACCATGAGGAACTAGTTCAAAGAGAAAGGCTCACTGTTCACCAAAAAAAAAAAAACCAAACAGATTGTTCCATAAGAAATAGCTATTTAACATCGAAAAATTAAGGGGCTACTATCTGAATCAGATCTTCACAGCAGAAAGAGTTGTATGAGGTCTACAAATTTGCACCATGTCATTTGCAATAATCCTAATTATCTTATTATGTATCAGTTTACCACTGTACAAACAAAAGACAGTCCATTTTGCAGCAAGTAAAATTCACTCATATACTCAAAAGACAGCCTATTTTAACTACATTCAAGCAATTTAACAAGACTTACAAGAAAGGAAATTTCAAGATTCAGGTCTACTACTATAACTGAATGTGTTTCCACTTTCAGCTAATATTATATGACTCTTAAGTGTCCTGCCCTTAGAGACTTACTAAAAAAGTCAGATTTTGTGTGTGTGTCCGTTTGGGGGTGCAGGGTGGCATAAAAGCAGAAACCAGATTAGTTGTAATTGGAATCATTTGCTTATCCCAAAATACACAGCCCAACGCTGGTATCTGCAATCATTGCAGCTCCTAACTACTGTATGGAAAAAGAAAATTGAAGGGAAATTTAAAAGTGAGGAACTGCTGAGAGTGATTTCTGCTCACCAGGACCCTTAGTTAATTTGAACCAAATATTATTAGCCAATTACCCACATCTGAAGTAAATATCCAACTGAATGGTTAATGGGTTCTCAAGAGTAAATGACACCTTCTATGGGTCCTAGCTCCTAATTTTCCCAAACTTGAAAGGTATACCAGAATTGAATAGTAGTTGTCATCTCATTAGAACTAACCTTTCACAACAAGCTGACACATGCACCCAACAATAGCAGCAACAGAAGAACTATCTGCTCCACCAGAAAGAGGAAGCAGAAAACCAGATGCTCCGCTTCTTCTTAAGTAGTCCCATAACCAGCAACCAGGTCCAAATGCTATTTCCTCTTCGGGGGAATGATACTTTATCTATAAAGCATAAATCATGTTAAATTTAGCAAACTGGCAGCCTGAATACTTAGAACAGTAATATTGCGACATTATGTATAAAAAATCCAGAATTTGGCACCATTGAATACTAGGTGCTACACAACATGCAAGTGAAAGCAGAATTCAAGAAGTCTACAATTTATCAGTTCCAGGAAAGCTCATTTCTCAACTCTCTGAAACTTGCAACCCAAATTGACAAAAGACTAACCTTAAGTGGAATGGAAAGGTGCATTTTCAGGTTAAAAGGCAGACAAAGCCTGTATGGCACTTCCACTGAAGCAACCTTCGTTTTACAACTTGCTTGCTCTTGAAAGCTACTTATGGACCCTCTAAGGCTAGCAACCTACCAACAAACAAACGAGCTAAGGAACCAAATCCAATGTCAATCAATGATAACAAATTGGCTATGCATGCATTCACACATGGAAACACAGACATATAAGAATTTCATCCAGCACATACCGCATCTAGATCTATCTGAGCAACCACAACCTCAACATCCTTCAAAGAAAATTGTGAACCCTGAGCAACAACATCTCCATTTACCACAACGCAAGCACACCCATCTGTTAAAAGTAAATCATACACAAAACTTTGACCAGCAAATTCTTTGTATGAAGATAAATTTTAAACAAATGACAAAAAGTCTACAAGGGTTAAGCAAACCAACTTGTAAGTGGAAGATAAAATGCCCTTATACCAACACAGAGTGTAAGAGGTAATTCACTCTACAGAATATGCAAAAGACACAAACATAAAATCACAAATAGCATGCTATTTAAGACAATCTTTCGTACCATAGTAAAGGCGACCACCATCGCATCCTTGCTGATTGCTATACATGTAAACCCCTCCACGAGTATGAGTGGCACCTATAAAAGCATGAAGTCGAACATCAAGCTTTCTAAGTTGGTGGTGACTTCCACTTGCATTCATAAACACCTCAACCCCATTCAGTGCAAGCTCAGAATGAGGGGGAATTGGAGTAAAAAGCTCTTCACATACTTCAGCTGCAACCGCTCTAAAAAGTAAAAAATGTTTTATATTTAGCACATGTGAAACATCTCACTATAATTTGGAAGGACTGAAAACAAAAAAGAGAAACACAATTGCTGGCATTTCTTAGTTCTGACATGAATCTAAAAGCTTATAGACTTATAATATAAAAAGGGCAGGTATGGGATTCTCACAATTGCTGTATAAAAGCAATCATAATGACAATACAGATATCAACTTGAAAAGGCAGGAGGATAAAATTTTTCTAGTGCTTGTAAGATGAGCACAAACGATGGAAAATAAATTGAAGAAGCATAAAATCTCAGGTTTAAGGAAAATTAGACACTACATTAGTTGAATCGTTGCTTCCCAAATAATACTTATCAATCAAACATTCAAGACTTCAGTGTTTACCAGCTTAACTACAAAATAATAAAATAATTTTATTCAAAGTGGAAATTACATGACATTCTAGGGTGAGAGAATCAAGAGATGTTATAATTCCATGACATAGACAACTAAAATTTTGGAGTAGAGCCTGCGAGTTTCTAACTTACGTGTCTTGAAACTGAATGAATCCATAACCAAAAGGAACTGATTTTTGGTTTAAGGCCTCAGAAATTTCCTTGGGCAGCTGGAAATCCACTAGTTGATCTTTTTGCTTCCATGCAGTAAACCATCGGAGTTCTCTGTAATTGCCATCGTTTGCAAGCCACATCTTTGGTCGTATCATAATAATCTTTCGATTTAAACATAGAACTTGACAATTGTATCGCTCTGACCCTTTGATAATAGGCATGCCAATGCTACAGAATATGCCATCTGTCCAATCACCAAGTAAGATGTCTTTCAAGCATTCCCATCTGCAGTCAGATTTACTCCCATTGTTGGTAAAATTACACTTAATGCTTCCTACATAACAGGCATTTGAGATCTTCCTTTGAAGTTCATGAAGATTAGAGGAAAAGAAAATAAGTTCAGCTGCCTTCGTTGAACATTATTAAACTCTATTTATATTATGATAACTGAATAAAGTTCCTTCATTATGGACTTCTATTTTTTTACCAAAAATTCGGTTTTTGAAATTTTCCCTTCGTAGCACTTGAGCACACGAGAGTACAGTTCAATGCACCCAGAATCCTATCTCGATGTTCAATCATCGAGGCAATAAGTTACAATCGAAACTCAGAAAAGTAAAAAGCAATAGGTATAGACCAATACGCTGTTAATTTTTTTGGCGGAAAAACCCAAGTTTCATCAAAAAGGAAATTTTATCTTCTAACATAAAAATTGACTTTGTAATATCAATATATCCCTCTATCACGGCATTTTCATTTGATTTTTTTATTTTCTAGTGAGAGCATGTTCATTCGATGACATGCTTATGAATAACAGTAAAAAGACTCGGTCCATCAGTTAACACGAACACTTACGCATGAGAAACTGTGTCGAGCTCCAAGAAATGGTCTTCGCAGCCATAACCAGTAATCTCAAGCTCAGGTCCGAGCCTAACCACAGCACCGGCTTCTTTAGCTTTGGCTATAGACTCTTTAATGTGCTTTGTGTTACAATCGAAGTCCATAGCCCATTGGTTGAGATTACAACTTGCCACCTTCAATAGCCTCATCCTCAAGTTCTCAATCCCAACTATCCGCTGTTGAAAACAGACAAAAGGGAAAAGAGAAAACAGAGATAATCTGAGAATTTCTCAAAAATTTGCTATGCTCGGGGATTAGAGTCAACTCAAAGTTTCCTCGCACTATGGAATTTAGAACAATTACAACACAAAGTTTGGCCTCGGCGAAACTGATGAGAAAAAGCAAGGATTCGAAGACTTCGAATTGCGTTGCTTCGCTTTGATTTACCAATGTAATTACCAAACAAGAACCGCGCAATTTACTCCCGGATCCTTGGACGGGTTGCTTGACTTGGACCCAGATGAATCAATTATAGTACAGCGTGTCAAATGGGGTGCTTTGAAGAGGAAGCCCAGGCCTGTCAGTTCACCGGTTTCTCACAAAATTTGTTTTTTTGTAATAAAAATACAGACTGCCTTCACCGCGGACTATGGTCAGAGCATGTCTTAAGTTTAAAGAATATTTATAATTTTTATAAATTATTTATTAATATTATTTTTATATTAATATAAAAAATTAAATATAATTACAAAAAATAATCTACTTTTTTATCAACAGAACTAACATTTTTTTATTTTTCTTAGAATTTTACGTGATAGTGTATATAATAAAATCTTGTTTATTTTTTATGGAATTTTGTGTCAAATGAATTGTTTTTCTTTATTGCTCGCTGGACAAAATTTATCTTTATCACCTTAATATACATCATGTGATTATAAAAAATATTCTATATTTCTTACAGAGTTTTGAGTAATGTTATTAACAATTTATTAGAATTATCTAATCTATGCATAAACAAAAAGTTGTTAAAATTTATTAAGATTATCACAATTAGGATCAAGGTAAAATTACATATTATATAGCACATAAAACAATTTAAAGTTGATACATATTTTTTTGGTAAATTTAAAATATCTCTCAATCAAAAATTAAAAATTAATCTTATTTAAAATATAAGTTAATATATATTTAAATGTTTCAAAAACTATATTCAAATTGCTCATCTATGTAATTCTCTAATCTATGCGTGAGTGCAATTATGGTTGTGGTCTTCTTTATAGTTTTGCAATGTAAGCATGATTCAAATACCTCGAGATAGCAATCGAGTTGCGGATCATTTGGCCAAACTAAAAAGACATTTTCAAAAATAAATGCAACTCTTACATGAAAAATCTTTCTGGTTGAAGACTCTTCTTAAACATGATAGAAATTGTATTGTTGATGTAATCTATTTTGATCTTGCCCTGTACCAAAAAAAATAGCTGATGTAAAAATGCATCTCCAAATTTCTAAAAAAAATAACCATTATGAAAAAAGATATATGAAGCTCACAAATTTGATAGTCCTCTAGTTCGCTAAATATATTTTAAATAAAGCAATGAATAGAAACAAACTATGTCAGGATTGAAGGAAATAAAAGAGGGAAAGCTTTTGTCCCGTTTTTCTATCAAAAAAAAAGAAAAGAGAAAGCTTTTAAAAGGAGGTTACAAAGAGAACAGTATCCCGAAAATAAGAAAGGCTCGAAATAAAATAAAAGTTGAAAAAAATATAGATTTTAGTTCGTATAAAATATTGCCTTTTGGTACTGTAGTTCGTTTTCTTCTTTGTCTTTAAACATTTTCAATTTTTTACATAATTGTGAATGACGAATTACATGTCTTTATTTCTGTTTGATGATGTCAGCAGAAAAAATTTCTCTGCAACGCCAAGTCGTTTGCTGATATTTTCTCACGACCCAAACTGTCGTTTTGCAAGCCCGCAACAGGGAGGGCGAAAGCGGGTTCGCATTACATGTAGTGTCTTCTCTTGCCAAAGCCCTTTGGTGTGTGAGCGTCTCCTACTTGAATTGCCGAAGATGACAGAGGTGGCAAGCTCAGTGGTGCACGAGGTGTTGGGACGAAGAGTGCAGGACGTGGATCAGCCAATCATCGATTATATTGTCAACGTCCTCGCGGACGAGGACTTCGATTTTGGATTCGACGGAGAAGGCGCCTTCGAAGCTTTAGGAGAGCTCCTTGTCGGTTCCGGCTGCGTCAACGACTTCTCCGAGTGTCGCTCAGTAAGTTACGCATTCGTACAATTTAATTTGGTCCGTTTAGTAGCTTAGAAAACGCATAACAATGAGGAAAAATATTATATTAAGGTGTAGATTCTTTTGTGGTAATGAACCATAAGCATGGTGGATGTTTAATCTCTTGTAAGAAAGTATTATAAAGGTACTTCAAGCCGTATGATTTCTATGCTTTATCTGATAATCTAAGTTGGTCAAGCGGTTTGTTGTTCTCGTCCTTTCTATTTTCTATGTTTCTCTTAATTGCTGAATTTTGATTTAGGTATGTAGCAAATTGTCTGAAAAGTTTGGGAAGCATGGTTTGGTCAAGGCCAAACCAACAGTGCGAAGCCTTGCAGCACCCCTAAGAATGAACGATGGAATGGATGATGAGGAAGCCCCCAAGAAAAAGCCTGAGGTTACAGATGGTCCTGTGCTAACTGAACGTGACCGAGCCAAGCTAGAAAGAAGAAAGAGGAAGGAGGAACGTCAGAGAGAGGTAAAAATCGAATGTGTTTTTGTCCTACGAGTTATACCTCTTTGCCTGATCACTATGAACTGGTGCTATAGAAGATCCCATTACATTTCTTACTTCTGCTCTTGTAATAAGTTGCTTACTTATACAGGCACAATACCAAATGCATTTAGCAGAAATGGAAGCAGCCCGAGCCGGGATGCCTCTCGTATGTGTTAGGCATGATAGTAGTGGGGGACCAACTGTTAAGGATATTCACATGGAGAACTTCAATATATCTGTTGGTGGCCGTGACCTCATTGTGGATGGTTCAGTCACACTTTCATTTGGAAGGCATTACGGTGAAGTTTTCCTTCTTCCTCATGTCAATAATTATTGCATTGAGAAAAGTGACAAGAAAAAATGCTAATGATAAAAGTGTGGTATACTTTGAATTAAAAGTATAAATACTAATTTCTGCTGTGTCTGTATTTTAGTTATATTTGCCAGTTGTTAAAATAAGGTTTGATACTTCTGCTTGTGCCAAAGTGTCAATGTCAATTAATTTCTTCAATATGCATGTCCAAATGCATTTGAGCTGAATTTTATTCACTGTATAAAAGGATGAAAATGGTGCATTTAAAAAGTTGAACTATAATTGATGATTTCTGACAGCATTGGTAAGAGCTGTTAATATCTGGCAGCAGTATCTATCTAACTAACTTGAGCTATACTAAACACCTGTCTAATTTGAGTTGTATGAGAGACTGTTTCTGATCCATGTTTATGCTGTCTGTACGTGCAGGCCTTGTTGGAAGAAATGGTACAGGGAAAACAACTTTCCTCAGGCACATGGCTATGCATGCCATTGACGGTATTCCAAAGAACTGTCAGATATTGCATGTGGAACAAGAGGTGGTTGGTGATGATACAACAGCCTTGCAGTGTGTTCTTAATTCTGATATTGAGAGAACTCAACTTCTGGAGGAAGAAGTTCGTTTACTTGCCCAACAGGTTGAGTATATACTATTGTATAATTTTATTATGTGATGTTCCTGTGTATAAATTATTGTATGCTGATATGCTCTCAAAATTGGAACAACTAACTTTATTGTTTTGCCCACTAGAGAGAGATGGAGACTGAGGACGTAATTGGAAAGAAGAACGGCAATCTGGATGGGGCAGTTGACAGAGATGCTATTTCACAAAGGCTTGAGGAAATTTACAAGAGGCTTGAGCTAATTGATGCTTATTCTGCAGAGTCACGTGCAGCATCAATACTTGCAGTGAGTCCCTGAATGGTTTGCATTATCAATTAGTTGTTGATTCAACTTATGAAAAGTTCCACTTATAACAACATGGAACTTGGTACGAAAAAGGAAATTAATTTGATGAACATTGTAAGTTAGAATCAGGTTCATAAGAATATACAATTAATTGTATGTGTTGAATAGTTGTTCATGTTATTCATGATAAAAACAAACTGGATATATATTTTTAATTTGGCAAAAGTATTTATTCTGTTGAGAGGGAAGATGCAGACTTTGTGAACTGACCCTTACCTTAATAGTTGCTGAAACAAATTGGAAACATAGAGGAGACTAAAATCCACTTTATTATTGATATTATCCAAATTTATAATTATAAGTATGATAGAAATAGTTCTATTCTACTCAATAAACCTTGCTTCATCGATTCAAATTTAAATAATCAGAAGAAATGGTTGTCTGTGATCTTGTTCTTTTCATTGCGTTAGTACTCCTGGCACATGGAACTTTATCTTCTTTTCTATTAGTCCTGTTTAAGTGAAAAAAAAAAGTGTTCTTCTTAGTATGTATTCCAAATAAATAATTGTATCCCTAGGTTTTAAAGATGTTGAAAATAAATTACTTTTTATTAATGCTTCTATGTCTTTTAGTTTGTCTTGTATCGGTTCATCTACTTCTCAGATAATGATCTTACTGATCATGATTTCAGGGCCTAAGTTTTTCCCCAGAAATGCAGAAGCAGGCAACAAAAACTTTCTCTGGAGGATGGCGGATGCGAATAGCTCTTGCACGTGCACTATTTATTGAGCCTGATTTGTTACTTCTTGATGAACCTACGGTGAATTCTGTGTCCTAACTTCTTAGTCTATTTCAAGAATTTTGCCTTAAATATAAGAATTTTCAATGATTCTAATATGCTTTTATTGCAGAACCATCTTGATCTTCATGCTGTCCTATGGCTGGAAACTTACTTGGTTAAATGGCCAAAATCGTTTATAGTTGTTTCTCATGCTAGAGAATTTTTGAACACGGTAATGTGTTGGCTTATCTTGCATTGGTCATTTGATGATTTGTTGATTAATGTGTCATCTCTAAATGTGTCAACAACATCTTTTTGACATCTTTTGTTGACATCAAAACTGTACCATATCACTTCCTCAGGTTGTTACTGATATTATTCACCTACAAGGACAAAAGCTGACTACTTATAAAGGAAACTACGATAATTTTGAGAAGACACGAGAAGAACAGATTAAAAACCAGCAAAAAGCATTAGAGGCAAATGAACGTTCAAGATCTCATATGCAGGTCTCCCTTTTTCACAGTTTTCAAACCATGACTCTGACTATTCTTTTTAATATTTTTTGTATTATATTTGTAATTTTTGATTCTTAAGTCTCAGTCTTATCTTAACTTTGCATCCTGCCATTTGCATGTAAATATATGTTTTAAATTTTGGTTACTGGTGGTGCTAGGAGGTGGGCAGTCCTGATAGTTGACTGTCTTGCTATTTAGAACTTTGTGTGTTTATATGTGAATCTATCTTTAATGATTTATATCACTCCCTGGCTTGTGATTTAGAAATTAAAACCTGTGTGATGAAATGGTACATGAAGATTGAAATTCTCACGTCTTTCTCATATTAATTATTCTTATTCATAGAAAGGGAAATTCTAAATTTAGTTCTCTATGATGCCCTCTAAAGGTTGCTGAGGGTTTGCTTACAACAAAACATATTGTACTCGATTTAGATATTAATCAAGATTTTGTTTGACATGTAATGTTTTGCTTTGATATTACAGTCCTTCATTGACAAGTTCCGTTACAATGCCAAGAGGGCATCTCTTGTTCAGTCGAGAATCAAGGTACTTCTTCTTTGGTCATTTTAACTAGTGACAAATAATGAATCAAATGCTCACAAGTGAAATACAGTTCTCTCTCTCATATGCTTCCTTGATATTGTTCAGCTTCATTGTTAGTTGTTTTTCAGTTTCTGTTTAAATTATTGAAGTTAATATTTTAGCATTCCGTACTTTGTAAACAAAATTAAATATTTTTTCAGGCTTTGGAGCGGATGGGACATGTTGATGAAATTATTAATGATCCTGAGTATGAACCACTTTTTTTATTGCTTGTCATAGTAAAATCTGTTTGCTTATTATCTTTCTTATGAGATCTATCTAACTATATAAAATTATATATATTTGTGGGATGCAGCTACAAGTTTGAGTTTCCAACTCCAGATGATAGACCAGGCCCACCTATAATAAGTTTCAGGTAGCATGTTAGTCCCTTCTCTGACAATCTCTCACTGACTGTTAACAATGCAGATTTATATGTACATAGTGAATACAAATTTTATGTTGGACACAGTTTTCTGGCCTTAATTCTTGACCTAAATTGAATATTCTTTTTGTATTATTAAATGTGATTGCAGTGATGCATCATTTGGTTATCCTGGGGGCCCCATTCTATTTAAGAATTTGAATTTTGGGATTGATCTTGACAGCCGTATTGCAAGTAAGAATGCTTGTCCAAGGAATGCTCCTTTTCCTCCAAACATCGAATTCTCTGTTATATAATATTATCTCCAAATTATATTAGCAGTAGCTATTATTCATTATAGTGATTAAATATCGTTATATTAAGACCATTTCTAGTAAATGATTCATTTCTGGGTTGCATCTGTTGGCAAAATAATAGTAACTTGATCTGTGCATGTGGGAGAACTTTCAAAAAAATGACATAACTCCACCATATCATTGTCTCATATTTAAGAACTGCGTCCTATTTGTTTTGCAGTGGTTGGACCAAACGGCATAGGCAAATCAACTATACTTAAGCTAATTGCTGGGGATTTACAACCCAGTTCTGGGACAGTTTTCCGTTCTGCTAAGGTAACTAGATTACATTGGTAAAATTTTCATCTATATTGCTTCTGTTAGTTGTTACTGATGTTTTTTGTCTTACCTTAATGACATGCTTATGGAGAGTAACATACTTCCTTAGCCCCCTCTTGTGTGACACCTTTGCAATCAATCAAAATTTAGCATGTGTTGGTTTTGGAATCAAATTCCACAATTTTTTTGGCCATATAATCATGTCAACAGCTGGAGACAAATATTGTTTATGGTATTGCGCCAATCGGATTGAAATTAAACTTATGTATGAATTTACAAGGCAATGTAGGGGGAACAAAACTAATGCTTTTGTCAATTAGCAAATATCAGAATTGCTACTTGTTTGTCAGGACAGGGAGAGTCTTTTCTCTCTCAATTAGTTATTTCTTTTCATTTTGCAGCTATAGGGTTGTTAATGAACTCATTTTTTCTGCGTACAGGTTCGTATAGCAGTCTTCAGTCAGCACCATGTTGATGGACTAGACTTATCTTCAAATCCTCTTCTGTACATGATGCGCTGCTACCCTGTATGTACCACAACTACAAGGATCTTAGGTTTATGCCATTTTTTTTTTGGTACCTGTACTTGCAAGGGTGTTACTAAATTTGCTTTTTTCTCAAATTTACTGCAGGGAGTTCCTGAACAGAAGCTTCGAGCTCACTTAGGTTCTTTTGGGGTGACTGGAAATCTTGCACTTCAGCCGATGTATACTTTGTCAGGTATTGTCTACATAATAATGTTGTATGTTGTCTTAGATCATGATTCAAGGCCCTCTGAATATTAATTGATAATGGTCTTTGGCAAGTGCAATAATGGCTGTCAAGACAGTGATTGATTTAGAGTTGCGAGCTTATGATGAATATTGAGATATCTTTTGCTGTTATGAATTGTATCTCTGATTTTATGAATGCTGTACTAGGTGGCCAAAAAAGCAGGGTCGCATTTGCAAAGATAACTTTCAGGAAACCTCATATAATATTGCTTGATGAGCCGTCTAATCATCTGGTAGGTTACTATCTATCTCCACTGTTACCTTGGGCCTCCAAAATGCGGCATTTTGTATAGATAAGATGTTTCAACTTCAGTCAGACTTCTTTGAACACTAGGGTTATGGTTGCAAGGCACACGCTTCTTAATGCATGATATGATGAGATTAGACTAATGTAGTCTTTAAGGACTTAGAGGAAATCCATGTTGCTCTATGCTACATTATTATGACTAGGGTAATTGATTTTATAATTAACTACAGGCACAATAACATCCATTTTCATATGAATGCATCTTCTTGAAAAGAAATTGCTATACAATCCAGAATGTGACAATTGGATCAATTGAGTTTAAGATTTACAGCCGGAATTGACTCAGAATGTGTTATGTAGGACTTAGATGCTGTTGAGGCGCTGATACAAGGTCTTGTAATGTTTCAAGGAGGCATTCTCATGGTATTGTATACTCTGTTCAGTTTCCCAGACACCTGAATTTTATTATTGGGATCGATGATTTATTACTTATTTTAACTACCATTCTCTAAACAACTACGCGTATGGTTGCTTTTTGGCAGGTGAGTCACGACGAGCACCTCATATCTGGAAGCGTGGAAGACCTATGGGCTGTATCCCAAGGGAAAGTAACGCCATTCCATGGCAACTTCCAAGATTATAAGAAGATACTCCAATCATCTTAGGGAACCTAGTTATGGTCGGACATTATTTTTATTTGATAGAGGCAATCTATATTTGTCATTGGAAGTGAGAAAAGGATGTACCCACTTATTATGCCATGAATGTCTGCCGTTCATCTCAGTTATCATCGATAAAACGCATGCGGGAGGAGTTTATCATTAAGTGCGTGTGAGCAAAAAAAGAGTTGGGTTTTAAGTACTAAGTAGTTTATCCTAAAGTAACAGTTTTGTTATTGTAAAAATTTAATATTTTGAGCATATCTTCGTGCCCCATGGGCGGTCTAACTCACGTGGCAAGATGATTGGTAATTTAAACTTAGTGGTTCGATCATGCGAAGTTGTGAATTGGTAAGCATCCAAAATACGTTACTGCTTCAAAGTTTTATGGTTAGTAGCAATGTTATTATTGTTTAAAAATTAAAATGAAATTATGAGTGTAGAACTCTAGGGTGTTACATAATCATCATTACCGGTAAGCTTAGTGTAAAAAATATTTCCCTTTTATGTATGCTCTAACCATAAACGGGAATTGTCCCATGTTAGAAGAATTAACTCTCTCCATAAAGCACTGTATTTTATTTGAGGAGTATTGATGAATGGACCAACAATGCACAGAGAGTGCCGGGCATTTGGGAATTGTAAGGGAGTGTTTGGTAATTTCGTGTAGCGATGAGCGTGATACGTTCTTTTGGGTCAGTGGAGCAAGCTATTAGCCCACGCAGAAATGCTGTATTTACACTCATGTGAATATATTTGGATTATGTTTATTGATGTAATTTAAATTTAAAATATTAAAAAAATATATAAAAATAAAATAAAAAATTTAAATAAAAAAATAAAAATTATAAATATAAAAATATAAATATAAAACTCACGTAGAGGTTGAACTCACGTAAATTTCCGTTTCTATCCCAAAAATTAACTGAAAAATAAAAGAGCAGTATTGTTTTTATTATATAAAATTTAAATTATTAAATTTTTTAAATTAAATTAAAATATTAAAAAAATAAAAAAATTTTATATTAAAAAATATATAAGACACTCTGAAAATAAAATAGTGAATCAATGGCAAGAAGATGGGGGCAATGAGGTAATTTCAACATGGACGCGGAGTTGTTTATCAATTATCATCGTCAAAGTGGGATTGAAGCGAGCGAGTGAGTCCGATTCTGGTTGTCGCGGCAATGGAAAACAACAACAACAGCATCATATCGAGGGAGAAGATCGATCAGTTGGCAATTTGGGTGGGATCCACTGTGTCATCGGCTTTCTTCTCCTCCCTAGAACGCTTCTCCTGCGTCAACATCTCCACCGATGAGCCTGACAACGATGACGATTACTCCGAATCCCCACGTGCCGTCACCAAACCTACCGCCCTTCCGCCTAACGCCCAACACTCGAACGACGTCGACAACCTCCCTGTTTGAGAATATTGGTCCTTTTCCTTCTTATGTATAATTAAGTTAGGCATTTCTTGTCAAAATTAACCTCTTGTGTGGTGGAATTGATTTGAATGATACATATTCACAGCGTCATTGTGAGGCCTATATGGCTGATTATTCAGCTGCTGCGCTTCATTTTCGAACGTACGTTTGATTTATGAATTTTCTTTTGGATTTAAGCTTGTTCCCTTTCATCTTCTTCTACGATTGCTATTACGTTTGATTGCATCCTTCTCTTTAGGTTTTGCCTTTCCTTTATTTTCCATCTAGTTAGTGCACACACGTCACACGGGCTCTAGTATTCTCGTGCTTTGAGCATCAGGAAAATCACATAGAACTTGGTTGGTTTCGTCTCGGTACCCACTTTACAATCAATTTTTCATGTGCGAGCGTAAATAAACATTCTTAATCATGAATTAATGTATTTGTATTTGGCAGGGGGTAAATAGGGGCATGCATTTCAAGTCAATTACACAAGAAAGCATTTGACGGCGATGCAAATTAGATCGCTGATGGCTTGTTTAGCTGCCCATGGAATTCCATTGCTATTTCTGCTATCTTACGTTTAAGAAAGGCAGACATATGGTAGGATTAAGTTACTGCACGTGATTAATTATATGTTGCCAAGTTTGACAATTAGGACTTAGGAGTTAGAATTCTTTTTTTCTGTTTTAGCTCAAATGGTGAGGCTAGACATTACATGGTTAATGGAACTGAGCTGAGAGAGGTTTGGCTGGGGTTGTGATCAAAGTGCAGTAGAAGCATGACTTGGGAGTTAAAGGTCAAAACGTTGGAATCCTGTATGATCAATTATGCTTGTATGATAAGCACGTATTACATTGCTATAGAAGAGTGGGGAAAAGCGTGGGGGAGGATATACATGGTTAAGTGGGGACTAGAAACATGTCTGCTAGTGCCAACTGTTTTCATTTATGAATTGGTAAACATCTGAAAAGTAATAGCAAGGTTATATTGAATTGAGTATGGTCAGTTTTTATACAGGTTGTAAGGGAAGCCATTTACTCCCGTTGTATTTCTCTAATAAGCTGATCATATGGGTTGTAGTTTCAAAACATTGGTGGCGTCAAATGATTGCCTTGATTTTGATAAGGTGCTGACGGACACAATCTTTAATTTAATTTGCACTTTTAGGGACGATAGTTGTCAGGGAGACTTACTCGAAGTGTTTTTTTCTTTCCTTTGCCATGAACCCTGAAAATTTATGATGACTGCAATTTAGAGTAAATCTACCCATTTTAGTGCATCTAAACTCTAACAATTTATGATGACAACCAAATTTCATTTGCCCCATGTGTAGTACTTTTAACCTATGGGGCTGGACACCTTGTAATACTTTGGTAGATGCACACGCATATAGTCACAAAATGGACTTTTAGTTTCAGAATATGCTCAGACACTAAAATTTTCTGCATGCGTAATGCTTGTGAACGTCGAGATTTGAATATAGGTTGAGCCTAGTAAAGGCAGTCCACTAGAGTTTCATTTAAGATGCTGAATATGAGGAAATGGATACATCTGATGGGAAAAGGTATAACTTGAGGTATTCCTAGTGTCGAGCATGCGATATGAGATTGTTACAAGCTAAGCCAAGGTCTTTCTTTTTCTTCTGTGTCGTACAGTCCCACGTGTTTTTGTGTTTGAATCACTGGGGTATTGCTCCTACGAAAGCGTGTTGTGCCTTTGCAAGTGGGAAATCTTAACCTACTGATGCCTTCACTTGGTAGATCCATATTCAGAACAGCTGCAGTGCTATATTGCACTTACCCTAGAATAACATAAGATGAACAAGAATGGAAAAGAAGAGTGATTTACCGGAGTTATTAATCTCCATTCTCCTTCCAACAAAGCAGCATGATAATGCCTGGTCGGATTATGTAAAGCTTTGCCCTCTTCTCCAAAATTGTATTCTTTGGCACCTGATGTTTGACATGCTTTTCTGAAGACGTGGAAATTCCCGTGAACTTGGTTTCTTCCTCAACTTTCTACACTCACTGTAAGAATTCTTCTCTCGCCAGAGCACAAGGGGTTTCTTACCAGAAGGGATCTATTTGTAGGAGTTACTAGTGTTATGTTTCAGTTTGCTTTAAAGTCAGTAGACTCAGTGCAACCGGTGAAGTGAAAGTGAAGGCAATAGAAATTCAAGTTAGCTTCTTCGGTCAACCAGGGAGCTGATTTTCTGCTTCGGCATCCCTGGTCTGACGTCCGGAGTCCCTCCCAGGGCTGCTCTTTTCTGTGCTCTGCTTTACTATTAAGTATTTACTGCCTAAAAACAAATAAAACGCGTAGGCTTTCGGTCTTATAATATTTTTTATTTTATTTAGTTAAATAATGCCTCAGCACTCAGCAGTGAGCAGGGGTCGGAAATTGCAGCCTGTGAATGATCAGCATCTTGGTTATTTGATCCTTCTTCTTTCATTTATCTATATTCGTACTTTCATGCAAATGATACACAACATATGACGAAAACCCACAAGTTCGCGGCGCGATCAGGATGCGTCTTCCGATATTTTTCGAAAATCACATTGGTAGGCATTACAATTGATGTTTAACAAAAGTTTAGGTTGTTACAAATATGACAATTTAAAATAATGTAATTTCTTTTAAACTCTAACTATTAGTATTCTTTAACCTTTCAAATCACCTAGTAAATAGTAAATTAGAAAAAAAAAAATATTCTCAAACTGCACTTGTTGGTAATTTTGTGTGTGGCTTGCCCGTGATTTTCCGGATTTCCCTTTCCTCATTGTATTTACTGCTTCAAATTATTTTTTTGACAGTGACACGAAACTCCCCAACCTAATCTGTTGGCAAAGAAAAAAAAAATATTTACACGGAATTCTCAACACGAAGTTTGTACGGGATTAATTTGGGAGTGATCTCCAATCATTTCTGTGTAGACCTTATACAAAGATTTCACATATAAGCTCATAGCAAGATACATAAATAAATAAAAATAAAATAAATCTGGAACCTATTTTTATTGAAAAAACATCTTCCATTATAGTCCGCCCCATAAAAACCCTAATTTATGTGATCGACACTCACTTATATGTGGCAATGAGAGTGAGAGTTTTGTTTGCTTCAAACTTTTATTTTGTTGATATTTTCACAAACAGCAGTGTTATTGTTATAATTTTTTATTTACATTATATCCATGTATAACAGAGAAAAAAGTAAAATAAACAAGAGATAACAATAAAAAGACAAAAGAATAAAAGAGTAAAAAAAATAAGAAATGTGACTGAAATATATTTATAAAAGTATAAACATAATATTTTTGTTTCACAAATAATGAGATTATATGTATATATTCTAAGAAATTGAACTTTTTTGAAACTTGTTAACAAATTAAAATCTATTTTTCCTAGAAAATATAGATTCGTCAACAAATGATTGATAGTTACACGGGTTGTAACCAAAAGGAATACGAGAGAAAGGTTACAGAACACCTAGTAAGAAACATAGCACTATCTTTATAGCGTTTCGAACAGTCAAAGGAAAAGAGGAGTAACCAAAAGCAAGATATGTCTGTTCATGACTGACTCCATAACGTACTCTTTGTTCTGAATTAAATACGTGGTAGAAGATCCACAAGTAATAACTTCTGCATATCTTTTATTTGGATTAGCATCCCTTCCACTTGGATTTCAACACCAACTGCAAGAAATGATTTTTAGAGAAAAACATTAAAGTAAAATTTTTTTTTATTCGTCTCACTCTAATCCCCCTCTAGTTGAAAACCATCTACAATATAAGCATTCTACGTAGTTTTCTTTTGATTTTTTTCCGGTCCCAAAAAATCAGTCATTATAAAGCATAAATGTTTTATTGTGATAATTGGAAGTAGAAAAAAATAACAAAATGATCGTCTCACTAGATTGCCACGACAAGTTTAATTGTTCATTCGGTCCTGTCTCTTTCATCCATGTTGGCCTTTGCTCTGACTCTATGAAGCTTTCTGTGTCTACTCTGCCAGCTTTCAATCACCTTGTGATGGTTGTTTTTGTTTTTTATATGTGCAATTTTGCATACTTAAATAACAAGACGGCATCTTTTTTCAGCACTCAGAGAGAGACAAACATTTCTTTAGCTCTTAGAAGTCAGAAGAGACAATCAGACAGGTTGGGAACAGAATTCGAAGGTGAACGTTTGGTAGGTGACTGCGTTGAGGAAGCGACCGTCCCCATTTGTCAAATTGTCTTTGATTTGTTCCTAAGTAAAACATGTGAGCTCTTCGTCCCGCAGGTTGTAAATAACACAGTCTTCTAACCTTACCTGCATTTCAACGCTAGCGGACTTTCAATTCTACCATCGCAAACAAAATTTTCAGACTGCTTATACTCTGCTCACTCTGTTTCTCACTGTCACTGATGTTAACAATCATGACTGACTGTGTCACAGAAACAGAAGCGGATTCAGGCCTTGTCAAGCCCTCAACCCCTCTGGTCTCTTTTCTTGAACGTGTACAAGAAACCGCATTCAACACCTTCGGCAAATCAAACTTCGATCAAAAAACCTACGTGGACTTGCCATTGAAGTTCAGTTTGTCAGCGACGGAGGAGGCATTCGATAAACTTGCTCATAAATCTTTATCGGTTGAGGATTTGAAATGTTTTATGAGAACATACTTCGATAATGCCGGCGATGATCTGGAGTATTTGGAGCCAGAGGATTTCGTTCCCGAACCAGAGGGTTTCTTGCCCAAGGTGAAGCATCCAGAGGTGAGGGACTGGGCCTTAAAGGTCCATTCCCTTTGGAAAAATTTGAGTAGGAAAGTATCCAATGGGGTCAAAGAGCAGTCCCAAATGCATACACTACTTCCTCTGCCGGCTTCTCTCGTGATTCCGGGTTCCCGCTTTCGCGAGCTCTATTATTGGGATTCCTACTGGGTAATCAGGTCTGTTTATCTTTATTCTTGCTTTGATCTTGGGGTTACCTTACATTACATGGTCACCGGTCTTACATTCTCGACTACCATAATCATTTAAAAAGAAGATACGACTTTTCAACTTTTTGTTAGTCAATTCTTAATCTCTCCTGGACTTTGGACCATTACTACTGGGTTGATATCGTTTACACTTTTGGGTGCAGGGGCTTGCTGGTGAGTAAAATGCATGAGACTGCTAAAGCAATTGTGACTAATCTCATTTCTTTTGTAGAAGAATATGGATTTGTGCTTAATGGTGCTAGAGTCTACTACACCAACAGGAGGTACTCCCATTTTCTTTTCCCATTCTTTGTTCCTACTGTTCTGCAAAAGGATGAGAGTCTTTGTTGTCATTAGCTTTTTTCCGATAATTACTGGTGTTCTTTCAGCTTTGATGTTTTAAATTCTGGATTTTGCCAAAGTTTAAAATCTATATTATTTTTCTAGTTCTATATTGTAACTCCTGTTTTTAAATATTTTGTGAATGGATAAGTTTCAGAATGATATGTTGTTCCATGATTTTGACTCTGCTTATTCTTCTATCTGAATGTTTACTTGTTCTTATAATTCTTGCTCTTACAAGCGGAAGAAAGAAACTAAGGGTTTGACCATGATTTTACAGCCAGCCCCCCCTTTTAAGTGCTATGATTTATGAGATATACAATGGCACTGGTGATATAGAATTAATTAAAAGATCCCTACCTGCACTACAGAAAGAGTATGAATTTTGGAATTCAGGTATTGCAGGACAACTCATGCTTTAATTGCTTAACTTTATAGTTTTTAATTATATATGATTGCTGGATAATACTTGTGTATACCATTTTAGTTAATATGATTACTCCAATATACTGCTTTTACCTTTTTGTGTTATCGTAGAAATACATAGGGTGATTATTCAGGATGCTCAAGGTTGCACTCACACCTTAAATCGATATAATGCAATGTGGAACAAACCCAGGCCAGAATCTTCAATGAGGGTGTGCACTGCCTTATTATTGACTGCGTATTGATAAAATCGCCCTAAAGTTGTAATATTGGGTACATACATGCCACAGGACAAAGCCTATGCTTCCAAGCTCTTGAAAGTTTCTGAAAAACAACATTTTTACCGTGAAGTGGCATCAGCTGCTGAATCAGGATGGGATTTCAGCACAAGATGGATGAGGTATTAGTTTCTAACATCTAGTTTCTCTGACAAAAATTGTCATGAAATATCAGCTGGATGTGTGCCTAGGTGCTGAGGTGCAGTTAGGCAACTGATGGCACTTATTAGGCTCCCAGGCAAGGCGCCTTCAACCAAGCGCTTGCCTTTCTCTGGAGAATAACATCATCTTAGTCCTGACTTTTAGCATGTTGCCTTCATCAAGTAGTCTTCGATGATGCAATCATATGGTGTTGTTTTGATGCAGAGACCACTCAGATTTCACAACACTGTCTACAACATCTGTTATACCTGTAGATTTAAATGCATTTATACTTGGGGTATGTCTTAATTAGAACAATAAATTGAAGTACTGGAGTCATGGTCCTTTAGCCTGATTAGTGCTGTGATGCCTTTCATTCAGATGGAACTTAATATTGCCTTCTTTGCGAACCTTATTGGGGATATCAGCACTGCTGAACACTTCCTGCAAGCTTCTGAGTTTAGAAAGAAGGCAATGGACTGTGTTTTCTGGAATGCGAACATGAAACAATGGCTTGATTACTGGCTCAGCAACAGCACATGTGAGGTATTGTCTATTGTCTAAATGTAGAGATCTCTGCCATAATAAGAGTTTTCACAGCCTTTTGCATTACTATTTAACTGTTACTTTCACATTTATAGGAAACTCATGCTTGGGAAGCTCGGAATCAGAATCAAAATATATTTGCTTCCAATTTTATTCCATTGTGGATGAAGCCATTTTACTCAGGTATTCTTCATAGTCACTTGGACTTAGTACCATGTAAGTCCGCCACATTTATCTATGAGAAAGTTACTTTGATAATTATAATATCTGATATCAACCTGACAAAGATGTTATTGAGGAACTTATATAAAAACACGGTTAATAACTCTACTAGAGGAGTATGAGGTTTTTTTCCTTTGTTTTTTACTATTCTCTCTCTTTTTTTCTGAGTTCATGGAATATCATATTTTTAGGATAGGGAAGTCCTAAAAACAAGCAGTTTATCAGCCTCCATTCTCCTTTCTTCCTGACACCCAAACACACGGGAAAATGAGGGGAAAAAGAAGTATTATTTGAAACAGTAATCTTCCCTCATCAAAGCTTCAGATAATTGATAAATGAAAAATAAACTCATTCATACAAAGATTTTTATTTTTGTTCTTATTTTTTATCTTTTTCTGCCGGTGACTGATGTATTATACTCTCTTTTATCATTAATTCTCTACCCACAGCACAGCAATATTTTTCCCTAGCCTTTGATCAGTCTGTCACTGTATCACACCCACTTTCTCTTTTCCCTTTGTCCTGTACATCAAAAGCCTTCCGTTCTCACATATGGGACATAGCTCCTTATGATGCTTTTTTTAGGTGTATAATGTATAGATCAGGAATGTTAGAAGCCATGCATGCATAATGCATGTATTCTGATGGCAAAATTTTGGTAATCAAGTTCTCTTTTTTGGGTAGATTGTCAATAATTTCAGTAAGGTTCTTAATTCCTCCAAAAGTTAGTTGCTCTACATTTGTTTTATTTTACATGTTTGTAATGAGAAATTGCAGTTATTAACTGCAAGGAACTTGTCAACTTCCGTATCATATTTCTGACAGAACAGATTGGTTTCCTGTGAAGTATAATCCTGTCTGCTTTTAGATTGTCTTTTATAAATAGATAATAACAAAAATACCCAGCATCTTAAGTTTCTGATTACTATCCTTGATGCTTGTTAAGATGTTTCACTTGTGGGTAGAATTGTTGAAAGTCTCAAAACTTCTGGCTTAATTTGTGCCGCTGGAATTGCAACTTCTTTGACTGACTCAGGACACCAATGGTACGTAATGAGCATTTCAGATTAATTTCATACTATGGTTTGAAGTACATGGGAAGGAGAGGGGGAATGAGAGATGGAGAGCAAGGACAGGTGAAATGTTTTACTTGTCAGCCTCAGTGATTTACTCTAGAAAACTTGTATTAGGGACTTTCCAAATGGTTGGGCTCCACTTCAACACATGCTGGTTGAAGGTCTGTTAAAATCTGGGTTGAAAGAAGCAAAGTCATTGGCAGAAGAGATTGCTGTGAGATGGATCAGAACCAACTATATTGCTTACAAGAAAACGGGTGTAATGCATGAAAAATTTGACGTAGAGCATTCTGGACAATTTGGAGGCGGGGGTTTTTATGCACCCCAGGTATGCCTATCTTGCCTCATCATGGTTTATAAATTTAGTTACTTTCAGTCTCAAATTGGATCTGGGAAACTTATGAGTAAGATATTTTTCCGATTTATCTATTGGGATGTTTGCCATTTACAAGGAAGAAAATACGTGACGTCTCTGTCATCTGCTTCTTCCATATGAATGGGTTTGATTGTGGTTGTGATGCAATATTGCAGACTGGTTTTGGCTGGTCGAATGGAGTTGTGTTGGCATTCTTGGAGGAGTTTGGATGGCCTGAAGATGGGAATATAGAGTGCTGATGCGCTCAGAAAATGAGAGGGTATTTCTGTTATTGTTGGTGAAGTCTAGTCTACAAGATGCCGAACGAATTTATTTCTAATTGAAGGAATGGGTTTTCGTAATTACATAAAAACTACTTTTTAAAGCGGTATCATCTTATCCTCGTTTATTTCAATTTCAGTACCTTTTCTTGTCGGAGCTTCTACTGCTTTTTGACGCTTTTGCAAATTGAGGCGGATAGAATTTAGTGACACATTGGCTTTCAATTTCATCTCCATCCTCTGATAATGCCAAATCATAATTAGCATTTTAGTCTTGCCTCCTTGCACTGACTGTGCAAATGATCCTTGCCCACCGGCTGTGGTTTGGTGGCTATCTTATCTCTTAATTGGTTGTGTTGGGCCGATCCCTCTTGATTCAGTGCTTTCGCCACTTGTCAATTGGCAAAGGTGGGTCACCGGCGGAGGCCTCCCTCCATCGACACACACACAAGATCACTCCATCCATTCATAAAGTTAAAGATATATCGCGAATAATTCGGCTTTTTAGTAGTAATGATATTCCACCAAAGAATAAATTTAATGAAATGGGTGGAGGGATGATTGAAATATAGATGTGAAACGTAGTTTATGCAGATTAAGAAAGTAGAAAAAGCTTTGTCCTAAATCTAAGCATGCGGGTCCTCTAAGATTCGACTCTTAACACACAAAACAACGGCAATCATTGAAGAATTCTCGCATTCAAACGACGCCTCTCCAATAACAAAATCGAGCCAAGTAGGCTATTCATTAATTTTTTATACATATAGCCCCTACAACTAGAATGAGTGAGTGGCAAGTAATGGCCGCACTTACAATTTATTATGCAATTTGGTTAATGGAATTCCCACCTGATTCCAGTATCGCCATTGATTAGTCAAATAAAGTTGGCTAACTAATCACCCAAAGGAGAGCATAAATATGCATGACTGTCATTGATGATTGTGAATGATATTAAATATGGACACCAAAATCTAAGCCTTGATGGGATGGCTTGTGTTTAAATGCAGGAGACAAATCAGAGAGAAAGCAACTTTTTGAGTACAACTTCCAACTGCCCAACTCTCATTGGTTATTAAAACTTTGAACTGATTAAGATGATGCGTACTAGGAATATTCTTTAGGATACTGGGTGTGACCCACCAGATGCTGCTAGCGCTTCATGGATCAAATGTAACTGATGCCAACGGTGTTCAAATGCATATAACCTAGCAACTAGCTAGTCCTAGACACCGGAGGGGGAGGACGGTGGGATACTCAGCTGGAAATAACACAGTACATTAATTAACTATGAATGGAAATTGGTCCTTAGAGATGAAGGGGTTTGAACAGGAATGATTGACCAGCCACGGTGTGTATCCCGAGAATGTGCTAGATTCGAGGATTGACCCATCTGCGTAGATGGAAGATGGTCATAACTCACCATATAGATTGAAAAATACAAAGCTTGATTCAATTCTCATCCCTCACGTGCGGTCCGATTCCAACTTTGACGATTTATATCTCGACACTCGTGTTGGCCCCTCTTTCCAATCCCAAACCATGCCACTTCCCCAAATTTCTATTTAATAAATCGACCGACGACAACGCACTTGGTTTCTTAACGCAACCTTTTTCTGTTTTTCTATTTGTTTTGGTAAACATTGCTACAACCTTGTTTTGAAAGAGACCCAAGTACTAATTGGACCTGCTAGTGCTAGGTAATACTCTACTCATCAATAATTTAGCTAAATGATTGCGCGCATTGCAATTATATGGTTGTCATATTATTTCTTTTCTTCGTCTTTTCTATAAATATTTGGCCCAACCTGCATCGATCGATCTACATATCATTTGGTACAGTCAATCCAGTAAGTATGACAATACAAACTAAAGATGGAGACTCGTGAACAACTTGTTCTTAGCACATGCAGATGCAGATCAGTTGTTTTATTTTTATCCATATTCAAGATTCTATATTACCCGATCCTCATTTATGTCCATGAATATGAAGAAACCAGATGCATTATTATTATTATTATTATTATTATTAGAGGTACAGAAGAAGGCCAAAGGGGACTGATCATGTGGAGAAATGAGATCAGCTAGGTTTATGTTATATTATGAATTTAGGTTAAAGATACCGACTATCAAGTATTAACCTTAATTACCCGTATCTTAACTGAACCTTAATTCAATGCCAATGTTTATTGATTTCATACACAGTTAACGAGAAATGATGCATTTAGGTTGAGGAATTGATATATTTTTTACATCCTCTTATAATGCTCATAATATTTATTTTTAAATTTAAATAAAATATAAATCTACATTTATTTACATATAATTAAAAATGTGGATATATCACGATTCCATTTAAATTACAGTATCTGCGTCTTTATTTCTTTTTTCCTTTATTATATGAATGGAGTCTCAGCGTCTCACTGTATCAGATGATGACTAACGAGGAGGATAGAAATAAAAGCGCGCAAAGTATCTCATCCTGTGTGGTGCCGCTGGCACGCAAAACAAATAGAGAGAGAGAGAGAGAGCGAGGAAAGCAAGGAAAAAAGAAAAAGCAGTTTCATCTGAAACAGTAAATCGTACTTGATCATCCAAGAAGCATCGCATAATTATTTAACGATTTTTACTTATATAAAACAAGCTCAGTTTCTGTCCTGCAAAGATTTTAATATTAAGTAAAATTTTGGTCACATTTTGATGTATCACAGACAAATATGCAGGACTACTGTTTCTCTTTCTTCATTGATTTGGCCCCAACAGCGGGGCAGCAATGAATAGGGCAGCGGGAGAACCATTGCTATTTTTATAAAATCCAGTCAACTCACCTACATGTAGCGGCGTGGTCTTGGGTAACCTTTAGCAGAGTCTGTCTCAGTAAATCAACAATCTGGTTCTGTTCACGCTCAGTTTTCCTCTTCCTCTTTTTCTCTCTTCCCTTAATTTGTAATTTGTCCTCCTTAATTGCCTCTTTAGTTCCCCTCTGTCCTTGGTCATTTTTTTTTTTCTTAATTTTCTGCACCTCGCAACGGTTGTGGACTGTTGAGCATTGATTGGTTATTGCAGAGAGAGGGCACATACCCTCAGCCTGCGAGACCTGACCCTGGAAAGTGGAAAGAGCACCAGCTTTCCTCCATGAGTTCGTTGTTTAAACTTGCCTATCTGTAAACACAGACAAGGCATCTGCCGCCTTGAATTGTGGTTCGTACGCTAGATTGCACAGTGACAACTGACGATAAGAAGCCGTGTAAGTCAAATTGGTCAAAGATCTGTCCAAACTGGAAAAACAATAAGATCAACTGAAGGCGTGGTACCTGTAAGTTGTGAGTAGCGTCGACGACAACATTCACCAACAACCAGCAACTCTATTTATAAGTTCATTCTTATTATAAACTGCTCCTGCTTCTGTTTGTACTCCATAGTCTCACCAAACTAATCATCCGCCTACATAGTACATACTACTTTGTAGTTATATAATTGAGGAAGATGCTGGAAAGCGTAAAATACCTGATCGGGTCGGCGGGCCCTAGCGGGTACGGTTCCAAGTCCACCGCTGAGCAAGTCACTGAAAGCTGCGCCCATCTCCGCACCATCACTGCCATCATTACCGGTGACTTTTCTTTCTTTTAGGTTATATAGATATTTATATCATACATGATGTATCTGCATAGCATACGACTTCGACAGGCGCTACGTCTGGAATCGGAGGCGAAACGGCTCGAGTACTGGCCTTGCGTGGGGCTCGGGTGATTCTGCCGGCTCGAAGCCTGAAAGCTGCCGAGGACGCAAAAGCTCGCATCCTGTCGGAGTGCCCCAACTCGGAAATCATTGTTATGGCGCTTGATCTTAGTTCTTTGAATTCTGTTCGGAACTTCGTTGCAGAGTTCCACTCGCTGGGTTTGCCTCTCCATCTTCTCATGTATATTCTTTGTACCACTACATATCGAAGTGTCCCGAACTTCTCATGCACTTGCTTTTTGATTATCAAGTTAATTCCATGTTTCCGGTTTGATTCATAGCAACAACGCCGGGAAGTTTGCACATGAGCACGGCGTCTCGGAAGATGGATTTGAAATGACCTTCGCCACTAATTATCTAGGTGAGGTGAAGTGATCGATGTAATTACGTAGTTACCTAAGCAAGAAAATGAAAAGATTTTGAACAAATGAAATATGTATGGGCATGCAGGTCATTTTCTATTGACAAAGCTGTTATTGAAGAAAATGGTTGAAACGGCAAAGGAGACAGGCATGCAAGGGCGAATCGTTAACGTGTCGTCGAGCATTCACGGGTGGTTTTCCGGCGACATGATCACATATCTGGGCCTTATAACCCGCAACAAAAGGTGGTATAGCTACCCACAATACTTAAACACAAGAGTGAGTGAGTGAGAAATTTAGAATTAAACCATGTTTGACCAGTTGAGATTTGAATTGTGTTCAGCCATTACGACGCCACACGTGCTTATGCTCTCTCCAAGCTGGCCAACGTTTTGCATACCAACGAACTTGCTCAGAGACTCCAGGTACATTATTTCGTTGTTTTATCTTAGTAATTAACACACAATTTCTTTCATACTCTGATTTCTTGATTTTCCTTAATTGATTTCTGCAGCAAATGGGGGCTAACGTGACTGTGAATTGTGTTCACCCGGGGATCGTGAGGACCAGACTCACCAGGGAACGGGAAGGATTACTTACAGGTTGGGACATGAAACCAATCCTCCCATCCCATTTTCGAACTACAAATAATTTTATTATATTATATTACTACATATTTTAAAATTTTGCAGATCTAGTTTTCTTTTTGGTTTCCAAGCTGTTGAAGACAATTCCCCAGGTAGAACTTGTAATTTGTATATATTGTCTTAATTAGACTAGAGTGTGAGTTAGTTTCCAGAAAATAGTAATTAAGGAGGGATGAGGGTTATGCAGGCGGCTGCAACCACATGTTACGTGGCCACCCACCCAAAGGGGATGAATGTGTCCGGCAAGTACTTCGCTGACTGCAACGAAGCTTCCACCTCCAAACTGGGATCCAACTCAACCCAGGCTGCAAGGTTATGGTCCGCTTCCGAACTCATGATTTCTAAGGGTCCTAAGGCTTTCCTTCATCCACTCAACCACTTTGAATGACCACCAAAAACTTTTTTTCTTCTAACCAAAGAATCAGCTATATATAGATAAATACAATTGTAGCAATTAATTGAATATATATTCTGTAAAAACAAATATATATATATATATATATATATATATATAGGTGGGTGGAGACAGCAAGTACTACGTAATTAAAATAGTATGGTTGTTTCCGTATTGGCTCTTAGTAGTTCAGAAAGTAGAGTATTGATATATAGATGAAGGGAGCAGAAAGTTTAGCAGAGCCTTGATTATGTCGTTGTAGTTATTGGATTTGCTTGGAGCTGCTAAACATTAAGAAACTTGATAACTTTCATTTATTGTGTCCAGATTAGAATATAAATTAAGGTGGTGTAATTAGATTAGATTGCTAAACTAATACAATCATTGCGTGCGGGACTGATTAGGATTATCTGACTAATTAATGAGTTCTATGATTTTTATATAGTGGATACGTATTGAAATTATAATTCTTAAAAATGTTATGCAACATTTTGAAAATATTACGTAGCATTTTAAAGGAAATGTGAGAGAGTGTATTAGAGCTATGCACCTCAAGTGCGTAACTCTATCATTTTTTCTAATTAATTTGGATATTGATTAGAGGTGAAAGTGAGGGGAAAATGCTGAATTTGTGTATATTTTATGTTATGCTTTTATAGAACTTACATATATATATATATATATATATCTGAAAATGACGTTAATATATATACGGTGTTTTTATTTTTATAAGTTTAGATTATTAAATTTAACAATCCAACTTAATTTGATCAACATTTAATAAACTTAGCTTCAGTGGTACAAACATTTTCATAATGTACAAAGGATATATAGGAGAAAGTTTGTTTCCACTTCGAAGGGACTGTGGCTATAAGTGCACAATAACAACCCTCATGTGGTGGTTGATTTTCCAAGGGTATCTAAATCTTTGTTATGAGCTTTGCATGGGACCTACTAACATGCACCGGGGTAGAGTGCGCGAGAGAGAGGGAGAGCGTGCGTTTAAACAAAACACCCAAGCCAAAATGACACTCAGCGTTGACTTCTAATGTTGGACCTTAGTCCATGATGTTTGCTCCATGTGCCACGTTCGGTTCAGTGTCCAATTTCAGTGCATTCAATAGCAGTTCTCTTGCTACCAATTCAAAACAAGACTATAGTCCCTGAATTGGGTTATTTATTTATTTAAAAAAAGGGATCAAAGAAATTAGTACAAGTTAATCATTATAAAATAAAAGTATTACTAAAAAAATGAATATAAATGCAGTTTGGGTTGTAATAGTCAGATGTGGTAGTCTTGTGTTATGGTTAATCATTTGGAAGTGGGTTTGGTTAATTTGTTGGAGTTGTATGTTGCTGTCCTGTCTAAGGGATCAAATCTTTATATAACCGACAACTGTCAAATTAAGTTGATGAATGCACATCACAGTCAGTTAAACTAAACTATTCCCAACAACATATGATGTATATCCATAACTTGTGTCTGTGGGATACTACGAGTCATAGTCATACAACCCAGGCGTTTCCCACTTTTCTTTTTGACTGTGACATATCTAACCATATACTATGCAAGGGGAAGGGGGAATGTAACTATTAGTGAGCTTCTAACACCCATTTTCTTCAAATATTATTACCCACTTCATGACACAAGTTTGGCATTATCTCTTGCATTATTCTCTCTCTCTCTCTGTCCTAATTAATTCTATTATTATTCTAAATGTCCTCACGAAATAGACAAACTTCAGTAATACCCAATAATAGTAAATATTTGATTCACAAAATTGATAGCCTACAAGTTGCGGGGATCAGTAATATCCTTTTCCTTTTCACTTTCGTTTTAAAAATCGCTACTTGCCTCGCCGTTGAAATTTCATTCGTTATATGATTTTAACACTTATCATTCATCATTTTAAAGCTCCTCATTTTCGTGTTTGCTTATCTTTTTCTAAACTAGTTTAATTATTAACCTATCAATTGAGGGCACAAGAGAAACAGTTCACAACGTAACGCAGCCAAAAATTACGAATAACTATCAAATCAATTATCATCATTCCTTTTAGGCCAAAATTAAACCGCATTCACAAGGGTCCGATGTGCACCAGAAAATAATTACTCGCATGATTGACACTTCAGCAAAATCTTTGGTTTAGTGTACTATGTACATGATGATCAAGTACAACTCCACCAGGACCATTAGCAAAAAAACTTGCGTTTTTTCTTTTCAGCTGACAGTCCTTCAATAAAAGAATCACACATGATTGGTTTTATTTGTGTATATAAGATTGTACCGTAGGGACAGTTCCCTCCCTGTGACCTCGTTGACACCTGAGTAGGTTGCATCTAAACCGGAGCATTGGCGTCGACCATTTCCTCACTGCTCTATAATTACACTTGCAAACGGTGAACTTTTTCAATGAAGCAATTCCTTTCTATCCAGCGGCCCTGCTTTGTGAGCAACACAGCTCGCTATCTTGAAAATGCCCGACAAATGAATTCAAGACTGCGTATCAAAGGCGGACGGGCAAGCCATAATTCTGGTACACTCTAACCCGTCCATCCCATCCTGCCATTACAATCACTTGACCCCACAAGTGAGAATTGGACATTTCCTTGCAAGCACTTTCTAATAACTTGTACTCAGATTTACACGTTGAAGGGGAAACAACCATTGGACTTGAATTCAAAACTATCTCCTCAGGCCAAGTCGCAGAAACCTACGGCGCTGACTCCAACAGAAACCCACGGCTTAAGGAGAAACAATCAGCCGAAGTCAGAGACATCTTCTGATTCAAATCCTCTGTCAATGCTGTGGACAAAAGTGTTCCTGGCATCTCAATGCCACACCAAGGTATAGCGATTGCTGCATTGTGGGATAGAAAACTCTCAGAAGACCGAATGTCCTTTGCATTGGAAGAAGTCCTATCCTGACCAGTGTAATTCCAGATGCAAACATTGGAATCCTCACTGACTGAGACAATATGTTTCCCATCACAGGTAAAAGAAGCAAGCATCTGACTTCCTGCACCTCTAAGACCTTATCGCAAAGAAGAGCAAGAGGTAAGAATCGCAATATACATTATTAACCCATATGTTAAAGGCCAGAATTAGCCTGAATGGAAATATAGTACAAAAACACAGACTCAAGGTCAAGTCACTAATCATACACGTATACTTGTAAAACACCTTGCATATTTATATCAAATTCTTACCGTCAACAGGAGCTTCAGATACTTGGAAACGCATCAGATATAAAACACCTTGCATATTTATATCCATTACTGATGCTTCTCAAGACAGTGCCCATTTATCTATGTCCAGTACATATAAGAAGCAGTGGAAAAGCAACAACGATAAGTAATGGGCACCGTTGGGATGCATTTCAGGAACTTCTTAGAATAAGGAAAGGTTATAACGATCTTACCCTTGAATTTGCAGACAACATCAACTCCAGAAACTATACAGACAATCGAATCAGCAGACGTAACCAACAATTTGTTTCAATCACTTGGTGAAAACTGAAAACAAATAATCACATAATAGTCAATATTCCCTAATTTCAAATAGTTCAACAGTGAAGAAAACATTATTGACCAACAAAGAGAGGCAGGAATTAACTACTTGAAGACCAGTTATTCTCTTCCTTGATGCCTTCTTTCTGCCTTGTAAGCATAATTGAGCATCCAAATGCAGATGATTATCTACACCAAGCAAGGAAAAAAAGACAAAAGTGATTGTTTGGAAACTAATTCTTGTAGTCCTTTCTGGAATCAATGATCACCAAAAAAAAAATAGTGTTTCACACTGCATACATTAGAGACATCATTAGAAAATGATCCTTCATTAGGCCATACTCACATCCACCTCATTCAAACAAACCTAACTCCATAATGGACACAATCAAAAGTGATAATTCCCTCCCTGGCCTATGGACCAGCGGTTAAGAAAACCACATCCACCAGAACAAGCTTGGTATGTAGATGTAGAACCAAAAGTGACATTATTAAACACTACAACTATAAATATAGACGTAAATCAATAACCCAATCAATTGAATCTAAGTCAAAGTTATCCTTTTAGAGTAGTAAATGATCATAAGACAACATTTGACAATTGAAGATGTTCTCCATCCATATCCTTTACTCTACTTGCATTTTAACAACTGTAAGAATTTAAAAATTATAATTGAGAGAAAAAATCTCTAGCATCTGCCCTGATTAAATTGCTACAATTCGATTAACAGCATCCATACAACTTATTATTTACAATAGCATGTCGTGTCAATTCCTAAATGAGTATCACATTGTCCTCAAAGGCTTCGATACAAATAAACAATCGCAGACATGCACATCTATCGACCCAAAAATGTGCATACCTATGATATCATAAAACCGACAATTGCCTGCCATTGTACCAACAACTATACCCTGAAAGAATGATTAAACCATGAGTCAAATATTTTAGGAACCAAAAAGGGGTAATTTCAAGTTGCATCGTTTTGATGTTAGCATTTGATTAACTATAATTTGTACCAAAAAAAAAAAAATTGATAAACTATAATGAACCAGACCTTTCCATCCGGGCAGTAGCATACAGCAGTGACTAACTCTCTGATATCAATGTAATCAATAACCTGACAGCGAAGAACCTCCCAAATGCGCACTTTTCCATCAATTGAACCACTGATGAAAAAATTATCATTGACAGGATTGAAATTTACACACGTCACTGGATCAAAGAAAGAAGTAACAAAGTATTATTTAGCAAAACGACACAACAAAGAAGAAATATATATGAAGACATATTTACAGACAACAGAAATTATCCAAATCATTGGTCGTGTACAAGATAAAGGAAACATAGAGCAGGAAAAATAGGCTCACCATAATTGGTGTGGAGGGAAACTCTAAGGAATCTGTCAATTCCCACCTGCCATAGGCGAACTGTCTTATCAACAGAGGATGACAGTATAAACTGCAGCCAAAGAAAAAAAGTGAGTTGGACCATTTAAGCTCAGGAAACTACATAATTATAAAATTTAGAGATAATGAACGAAATTAGAGGCAAAGTAGAGTATCTCGCTTCTTTGTCATACTAACCCCACTTTTGGACCACGAAAGGTCTAAAATGTCACCACTGTGTCCAGGGAACTCATGGAGAGGTGACTCTAACATATGGAAAATCTTCCGTGGGAAAATCACACAGGTTCAGTCAGACAATTTCCTCGACTTTTTTGTCTTACCAAGTTTCTCTTTATCCGCAGTGAGAGGTGCTACACATGAAAACTTATCGATTCTGAAATATATAGATGAGGGATCCAGAATGTACAATTCATTTGATCTTTCATCCTCAACCACCTTCCACACACGCACAATCCCATCTTCCCCACCACTTGCCACATATCTGCCATCTGGACTGAACTTCATAGTCAATATAGCACCCTCATGTGCTTGAAACTCCTGTTCAGTGTAGAGGGAGGAAAGCTCCTTAAATCGCTTCCTATGAGAATGAACTCGAACGTTACGTATCCCTGTTCCATCTACGGAATCAACGTATTTGTGGTCCACTTGAGCACCTCCATGACTATGCACAACACATGCCACAGAACCCACTTTTCTAAGCCAACCCCTCTTCACTTTCTTTTTAGCAAGACCCAACGATCCAGTGTTCTCAACACACCTCGGTAAAATTTCCTGAACCAGTGGTGATAGCCCAATATTTCTCTGAAACTCTTCCATGTTAATCAACTGATTAGAACCTACAACACGCAGTTTTCTAAGCATTCCGTCTTCACCCAATTCATCCACAATGTACTGTGTTCCATTGTCCAAATTTTTTATGTTACAAGCCAAATTCTGGACCAGAGCATCATTTTCTGGTGGGTTCAAAGCTTCAGTTGACAAAGAATTCAACACAAACTGAGTTAGCGGAAGACTGTCCACAAGAGGTGAAGTTCTCAGCACCGCCCCACTGCCTCCTGTAATTCGGTCAACTTCCATTGCAATTATGTTACAAGATGGATCTGCCGATTGGTCCCCCACCACTGAGTTATCATCCGAATCTAAACTCATCCATCTTCGGAAATGCAGGCGGCGCCGTCGAACGCTTTCAAAGTTGCATGTCCAAACTTGATGGTACAAATAATGAGAATCTCTACTAGAACAACAGTGGTCGGAGGAATATGAATCCCCATCCGTCAGAGACGATAATTCCTCACGAGTATCATAGAACTGATCCCCATCGTCTTCCATATGGCTTCCAATCACTTGTGGCTTTCAGCCCATGAGATCCTACGTCCGAGAAAATCGTGAGAGATGTTTTGAAATGCCGGTAAAGAGTTTTCGTTGGCAAAATGATGATTCTGGATTGAACGGGAAATTGGGGGCCGGAACCAATAATTGAATAAAAAGCAGAAATGCGATGTGAAATGAAGAAGTAGAAGGAAAAGGAAAGAAGGCAGAGTGGTGGCGGAAAATTGGCGAAGTAGAAGAAGAGCAATTGAATAGCGGAAAACAATATGTTAGGATAGAGAAAAGGGGAGTTGGTTGGTTTGCTCACCTGGGTAACACTCGATGAAGTTTCAACCAAATTCCAGAAATGCATAGGGATCCTCACCTCTGGAGTGGTAGTAGGAATGGGGATCTCAGCTCAGCGGTGGGTCGGAAGAGTGGAAAGGGTTGTTATTGGAATTAGAGAGATGAGAGTGAATCCCGTCTCGCAATGCAATATTCCAGTGTTTTTGCGTGTCCCCTAGTCAAAACACAACACGTCGAATTGTCCGCCAGAAATCCGAATCAGTTGCTTTGGTTGATGGCTGCCGATAGCATCACTTTTTTTGTTACCGCTTTTATTATTTGACATTTTGGTCAACCAGACAAAAAAGATTACGGAACAGGAATTTGACTGTCTATGGAAATATCAATTAGCTTTAATAATTTAGCAACCATTCACACTAATTTTACCAAAATTCTTTACTCATCAAACCAAGATCAAATTTGTTGTTGGCATAAGCTATTAGACAACGTAGTCTAGCACTAAAAAAGGTTACATTAAAAAAAAAAAACTTAAATTTTACACATACTAAATAAATAAATAGCACATCACATTAACAACTTTAAAAACTTGACACCATAATCAGCTTCAAACTCCAGCATGCAATACGATTCCACTTCTTTTCTTTAGAGACAATAACCAGATCCTTCAACTCCGCTTTTATGTTAATTTAGCTTTTTAATCATTATAATATTATTTTGTAGTATTTTTGACACTTGTTTCTTGGTCAAGATAGTCAACTTTGACCGGTTTGAAATTTCCAACGTTGAGTGTTGTCGACTTGGCAGGCCGCGAACCGTCTGGTGGGCTTGTTTGAATGGGCCGTAGAATGAGAAGGGCACCAGAATTTTTGAGAAGCCGTACGGTCCGGTAATATCGGATAGGAGGCATAGATGTAAGCCCAATCTAAAGTAGAAAAGTTTTGTAAAGTCAAGGATGGAGCAGGGTTTGGGTGGTGTGAATAGTGACTTGTGAATGAGAAAGATGCGGGGGGTGGTGGGTGGGGTCTACATAATTGTCATAAATCAAAGGGCATGATTACAAAAGCAGAACCACGCCTTCATCATTCAGTTTGAAGTGATGACAGGGTAGTGCATATGTGTGTAGGGCAATGGTGGCCATGTGATTTGCGACTCGCTAACTGCTACGCATGTGAACGGCTTTAGGACTTGCTCCATCCATGGCTTCGCTTTTTGGAATTGGCCCCTAACACATCACTATTTTTATTTATTATACTATTCCCCTTTGCCCCTGGTTTCTATATATTTAATTAATACCTTATAATAACTTTAATTCAGAATATTTAAGCAGCTTTAACTAACGTAAATATATAACATGATTGGGAATTGGGAATTGGGAATTGGGAATGAAAACAACAGACGATGGTTCGCATCTCATCAAATGAAGCAAGAACCTTTCCATTTTCTTGTTGCTTTCATTTAGCACTAATTAAAATACATACAATATTAATTAATTTATATGGCCCCACCTCCCAACCAGCATTCAGAAGCAAAGTTCATAATGAACACCACTACTTTTGCCTCAAAATAAACCATTATTATTACTCTAATTATTTCTTATGTTTCAACTTAACTATACAATGAATTGAATGCCATTCATTCACATCGTTCTTTTAGTAATTTATGTAGATGTACTTACATATATGTGGGCCGATTAATGTTGAGAAAGAATATAGCAGTAATTAAATTTAGGGTTAGAGAATTTCACAATGCGCATCAACGTTTGAATCCTTGACTGGTAATTAAATTTAGAGAATTAGACATGGGGTGGGTTGCAACTTGCAAAGCAATATCATGGTTGAAGGCCAACAAGTCATAGACATATAGCCATAGATAGATACAATGTAAAGAAAAGGTGGAAATATTGGCCCGCTCCAGACTGGGAAACTAGACGCTGCCCCCCTTTAGTATCTTAAATAGTCAACAAACACAATCATGCACGTAATAAATAGCATGCCCTTGTTATACTGTCAAAACTATCGACCTAATTGGCTTCCCACCACTCACGCATTTCAAAGCAATTCATATTCATGTTGTTTCTAACACCAGAGTTGACGTCACAATTATAGCAAGGAAAGGAAGCCTTCATTTCATATGAATTGGTGTAATTAATATGGATATAACTATACACATCTAAATACGGAATATAAGATTTTAGTTTCTTAAAATGTATGTGATTTGTGTTCTGTACCATAACTGGATTCAGCTACTAATGTCGACTAACTATGCATATAAGTTATTATATTTACAATAAGAATATAATTAAATGTGGTTATTTGTTTTAAAAAAGGCTTTTCCAGTGGAGGAACTTACAATAAGCCAAATTTGAAGGTCAATAAAAAGAGAGAGACATGATGTGTATCGAATTGACGGCCATGTAGCGTATATTCTTTAAGTAATTAAGTAATAAAATTCGGTAGACATATATATATATATATATATATATATATATATATATATATATACATTCTCAGGGCCACCCTCTACATGGGAATACATGGTGACGTATAAGAATATAATTAAATTAATACTAAACCACTCCATCTTCACTCTTTCTCTCACTCAAATTGAATATTTGAATTGAGAAAGCAAAGGCCATCCGTTCATACTTGATGCACCCTCCCACTCACTCTCTCTCTCTCTCTCTCTCTCTCTCTCTCACGAACATTCCCTCTTATTTTCTTCGGCTGCTAGCTGTAAGCAGATTTCAAGGAAAAAAACAAAAACCCATCTCTCTGTGTTGCCTTCATCTTCAGCTCCAACCTGATCACTCATCATCTTACTTCCTTCATTATAACTCATCCATGGACACAGCTAAGTGGCCACAGGTATTCTTCCACCTCATCCTTTTATATATATATATATATATGTGTGTGTGTGTGTGTGTGTGTGTGTGTGTGTGTATATATACCTCTGTGTGTGTCTGTTGTTTGTGTTCGTGTGTGTATACAGTTAAGTCCAACATCCGCTTCTTTATCCTTCTCATCAATTTCACTATAATTCATCCTTTTAATTCCCATCTGGATTTCGTTTCATCACTGATCATTTAATTCACACATATACTTGAGTTGCCTTTTTAATTCACCTTCTAATCTATCATGTCAGTATCTGTTTATGCATAAATATGTATATAAAGAGCCGGTGTGCAATTATGTATACATATCCCCATCCCACTAATTCATTGGATTCATCTTTATGGATCCGCTCTGTCGTCTTGAACATATTTTCACTTTACCTTTCTCTTTTGCTTTTATGTGATAAAGTAAGCAATTTTTTCTTTTTTTTGGGTTTGGCTCCCCGAAAATGAAAAGTGTAAAGCAACTAATTAATTAAGATGTTTGAGCTGTCTGTTGTTTTTCATTAGTTCGATCGGTGATGATATTAGTATGTTTTAATTTGTTTGGTCTGGCCTGAACTCATGAACAAGTGTTGTGTTTTGTTGATGGTGTTTGAATTGGTATAATAGGAGATAGTGGTGAAACCAATAGAAGAGATAGTGACAAACACATGTGGAAAGGCAGGTGGTGCATGTTTGGACAGGAAGCCAAGGCCCCAGAAAGAGCAAGCCCTAAACTGCCCAAGATGCCATTCAACCAACACCAAGTTCTGTTACTACAACAACTACAGCCTCACACAGCCTCGCTATTTCTGCAAGACATGTAGAAGGTATTGGACTGAAGGTGGATCCGTAAGAAACATCCCCGTCGGAGGCGGTTCAAGGAAAAACAAAAGATCTTCTTCTATTTCCCACTCTTCCTCCAAAAAGCTTCCTGATCTGGTCACGCCTCCAACTTTGCCACACGCTTCCACTCAAAACCCTAAGATTCACCAAGGCCCCCAAGATCTCAATTTGGCTTTCCCTGCAGTCACCCCAGATTTCAGAAATATGCCTGAATTAGTTCATCGAGGGAGCAGCAATAATATAAATGAAAATGACAAGAGCAGCAGCAGCAACAACAACATGTCTGCCTCTTGTTCATCTTGTACAAGTACAACAACTAGTACTACCACAGCTCCCTCTTCGCAATCCCAATTTTCAGCTCTGCAGCTTCTTTCCGAAATGACTTCAAGGGGTGGTTTGAATTCCTTCATGCCTATGCCAGTTCCCAATCCCAATTCAGTGTACTCAACTTCCGGGTTTGCTCTACAGGATTTCAAGCCAACCCTGAATTTCTCTTTAGATGGGCTTGCAAGCGCCTACGGAAGCGTTCAAGACAGCAGCGTCAGCAGGCTTTTGTTCCCCTTTGACGACTTGAAACAAGTCTCCACCACACCTACTAATACTATTCACCAGAATAGTAAGGATCAGCATGCGGATTCAACTGGGTATTGGACTGGAATGTTGGGAGGAGGATCATGGTAATTAATAATTAATTATGACCAATGTCACAAATAATTAATTTCTTCTTTTGTTCTACTTTTGTTTCATTCCCGGGATTTGAACCACATTGTCATCAGTAGTTAATTCAGATTGTGGGGCCGGGACTGGTTTGGATCCTTCGCAACTAACAAATCGAGTATAGGATACATGGGTTTGTTGATTTCTCTCTTATTATCTAGCTAGCTAGCTCTGCTCCATCTTTACTCCTTTACACATGGGAATGTATACATATATGTGTGTGGGTGCGTGGAGAGATGGGAGAGATGGATGATGTCAAGTTGAGCCCAATTTTTTCAGGGCTATAAAGTAAAAGATGAGGATGCAGTGTGGCCTTTTATTTCAAGTGATGTCTTGTGTCAGAAACGTTAGCAGGTAATCTGATTAGTTGGCTCGTTACCAATCAGCTGGAAAAAAGAAAGAAGGTATAATGTACAAGATTATGTATCAGGTATTTTATGACAAAAATAAGCATTGGACTTTGGGTCGATGTTGGCTTTGAATGTGTAGCTAGTTTAGTTTGGTTTTTCGTGTTCCTGTGTGTACTGTTGGGTGGTGTCAGTGGCAGGAAGATTTATACGTAAGGGAGTTAAAGTAGGTGAACATTACATGAAGAAGCAAGGGGGAAGTGGACGGAGGAGAAGAAAGGGCAGGTGGGGTGAGACCTCACGTGACGTTGCAATTAATAAATTAAAGAAGTAATTTTTAAAAAAGAAAGAAATGATGGATATGTTAATAGTTTGTTGGAGGCATTGATTGTTTCTGCGTCAACCAAGAAAGCGTTAGTTAATTTGGGAGCGATGGAGGCCACATTTTCGGCATGAATTCAATGGTGAAACAATGACGATGGCTTCATTCCCTTGTTACCTCTGTGACTAATTTCTTTAATGGAAAGGATGACAAAGATCTGACACGCCTTTTCTTTCCTAAGGGTGCACAATGTTACAAATACTGCTACCCCCACGTATAACTAAGAGCTTACTATATGTATATGTTGATTCATGCACCCACATCTAAACCTCCTTAATTTGTTAAACATAATCTTTATTCTAGTATTAATATATTGTTTGAGTTCTGCGCTGTAACCCACTTGCTGAAACACAGCACAGCTAGCAAGCCAGGGGAACAAAAACAATGTTCAATTATCACCCAAAAAAAAAAAAAAAACACAATGTTCAATAGCCGTTAAGAGTAGAGGTGTGGCACTATCTTTTCCCATTACTTTAGTTACAAAATTCTATAAATAGTTTGCCAATAACATTTGTTTTCTAAGAAATATGGAGCCAATGCATGGGTGCATACACTTATTCAATTTGAAAACTCTCAACAAGTAGTCTAAGATAGAGAAGATCACGTTGAGTGTGATTGGTTACAGTATCACTGTTCAAATTCTATCTGTATTCATTTCTTAATTAGGCTCATGCTTTTTTTAAATCTGGCGTGCACTTCTTTTATTATACTACACTGAAGAGCTGGGTTAATGAAGCTTTTCAGTTTGCACAAACTAAACCGCCGTGTTGTGTTGGACTTGAGTTACAACTGGTAAACCATACTTGAATTTGTACATTCTTTATATATATCATGCCATTTCACACTCTTGAAATTTTATACATGCTTGTATTCAATTCCGACATTGTTATGGGTTGATAACAGAGTGGAAACGAAGCAAATTAAAACAGGGTCCGTAATTTCCAAAATGTCATTGATGCACATGGATGCCTCTTCTTCCGTTGTGCTTGCAACAACTCGCATGTGCAGCCCTCCCTCTCATTCTTAACACCCATGGGCCATTGCAAAAAAATGCAATTGCCCAATGGGCCACATTCTTATACTGTCTACAATGGAGACATGGATCATGGTGATGGTAAAAACCCCTTTCCCGAGTTCACCGGCAATTTATGGGCCATCAGAGGTCCATCTCTTCATCAACAACAATGGACTTACAAGTTAACATTAATCCAGGCGAGGATTGGATTGTTTTTCTTTTTCTTTTGCTGACGTAGAATAGGGTAATATGCTTGTAAAGAAAATGATGGAGTTTCTCAATCTCCTTTAAAGATATCGTGAATACATCGCATATATTTTTTGATTAATTAATTCTTTCCATTCCATTTATTATTCTATCTAGAGACAAACTTATTTCCGTTTTACGTTTCTGCCCATACAGAGAATGGAGCGAAGGACCACGATGATGGGGATCACAGAAAAAGACGTTAGAAAAAAAGGAAAAATAAAAAAATAAGAGGGAAGTAAAAAACGAATGGAGTAGTATAGTGAGGAAGGCTGCTGAGGAAAAAAAATAGGAGAAATGATATTAACCTGTTAAAAAGAATTATTAATTACTTATATAAAATATACGTGAATTGTTATATTAATTAATTAAATTTTATAAATATAGTTTATAGGGATATTAAATTATGGTATAAATTCTTAAGTTTGAATCGATAAGAATTGGGCGGGCCAAAAAGTAGAGATGAATAAACGGGAGGAGGGAGGAGGGGGAGTGTGGTTTGTGATTACGTATGCAGAAGTCATCAAATCCGAGAGTGTCATGATTGAGAGCTATGGAGAGCACATGAGATTGGGATGGTCCAAGAAACAATGGGGCACTGAATCTGACTTAACAGTGAAAAGCATCTGAGGGGTTGGGGTGGTTTGCCTGCTGAATGAGCGGCACAACTGGACCCGGTAGCATCTGCGTCCCAATGCCATCAACTACAGTCGTTAAGGACAAAGTTAAGGTGTAGGGTGTTTTAGACGCAAGTTTGATGGGCGAGAACCATAAAGTAGCAAAGGCACAGGGACGGGGACTACAAGAGGGGGAGGAATATTACGAGTCTGGGAATATATTTTGTTTTGAACCTTATTATTTTCAAACTAATTTTATATTCTTAAATTAAAATAATTATTAAATAATATGAAATTTATATTACCTAAAAACTTCTACTTAATAATATAAAGATAATGTAAGCCAAAGAATTTGAGAATTGTTTTTGGACTCCTATAGAATGTTGGTGTGGGGAAAGTAGTGTTAGGGTGAGGCTGTTTTTGTTTGCCTCCCGAGAGAGAGAGAGAGATAGTATTGAGTATTGTGGTAGGAGCGCTGTGGACCTGCCTGCGTGCGTAGACCCACCAATCTATGGCTGCAGCGGGGAACAACTTTGTACTTGTCTGAATCACCACATAGGAGATGTAGGCGGGTCATAACTCACTACACTAGTAAACATACACAGCCAATTGCTTAGGTAGGTGTTGGAAACTCAATGGATGTAGTGTAGTGTAGTGATTCAGTCACTCAAGATGAGAAAAGCGCGTGAGGAGAGGCCTTTGTGTTTGTGTTTCACTTTTGTTGGACAATATAAACTCACTGATAAAAGCGTTAAAGCTTGTAGTTGTGGGGACTGGGCATGCTGTCAGTGAACCAGTGAGATTCCCCGTGGCCTTTTCTCCCACTATACTCTAAAACCTCCAATTTCATTGTCATAAAAGAAACTATATTCTTACGTCTTACAGTAATGTTCTACAACAACGTTCTAACATTCTACAACAACGTTCTACAATCACATTCTTTACGTGACAAAATTAAATAAAAATCAAATGATAAAAAAGTAAATTTTGCTTTTTCGAGACAATGCCATATAAAAAATGTGGATAAAAATGTAGACAGAAGAACATAAGACTAACATTGCTCTTCTCATAAACAGACAAAATTCCATCCCCCTGCTTTCCACCGCACCACACCCACACACTAAAATCCACAATTATTTGTTGAGCAACTTAGACCAAATGGTCAAACATTTTTGTTCTGGTGTCATTTGAAATCTGTACTAGCTGCATGCATTCTCAGATTTCCGCCACAACATTGACCTCATTGATTCATCATTATATCCCTTAAATTAAAGGATAAATTACAATTTACTCTGTTCCAACTTTTCATACATTTCACAATTACAACATTTTGCATCCTTTAATATATATATATATATATATATATATATATATATATTAAACATCACACATGTAATCATTTCTCTATATATCTAAGCCATAAGATTTTTAAATATATATCTTCTAAATTATGACATACATAATAATAGAAAAAATGTGTTGAGAATAAATTAAAAAAAATGAATACCTTATGTTTGATAAAGTTTAAAGTGAGGACCTTTTATAAACGTTTGATTTGTTAATAGTTGGGTAATATTATAAATCCCACATCAATCTCTCAAGTAATTGTGAAATAATATTTAATCTAATCTTTTGGGTTGAGCTTTGTTTTTTGGACTCGAGTTCTAATAAATTTTATCTATTATTTCCATATTTTAAAATCTTGAAAAGACTAGAGTTTTATGTTTGTAAAACTTTAAGTACCTAATGTGTAGGACTTTAAACCCAATATACTAATATTAATTAAAAATCAAAGGGATATATTTTTATATCCTAAATCAAACGTTGGGACAGTTTGAATTCATTAAATACTACTCCACATATACATGTGTATATATATATATATATATATATATATATATATATATATATTCCCAATTCACATAATTATTTTGGTGGAATTTACAATTCAAATAAATGTTTTATGTGTTGTAAGAAAAGTGGGGTTTGATGATTCTATTGAGAACTTAAAACGATCAAGTGGAAGAAATCGAAACTCAGACAGCAATAAAACATGTGCCACCGTCAAAGGCGAGAGAATGAAAACACGGTAACTGACCGTAATACTTTGGGTGGTTTCCACTTAAATTAATAGATCAATGTTTTTATTTCTACACAATTTTTATTTTATAAAATATATATTATTAAATTTATTGAATCTAATTAATTAAACTGTAAAATATAATTAATTTAATAATTTTTACACCAAATATAAATATTTATTCCCATAACTTTTCACTTAATTAACAGGACCCATTGCCATTTTCATGTTTTCCTGAAAAGAGCTAAAGCTTGGCTGAGATGCATACCTATTTGACAATATAATTGAAAAGGTACAATCAAATCTTAATAGTTTCTTCAATTCATTATGTGTAGGGCCATTTGCTGGATGCAATGTCGCTAGGCATAGCTAGACAAATCTTAATGACCCTTGGATTCATTTATATTTGCCCCTTTTTAAAGTAAAGAGAGCTAGGATGACACAAAAAAGGAGGTAACCAAACCTTTAGGATGCCGTTGACTTGGTAGTCAACGGCTATGATGAAGCGTGTGCTGTGTGTGGGAGACAAAATTATAAGCACTTCGCAATGCCAAATAATCCACAAATATAGTCATACAACAACAAGAATATTAATAACACAAGATGGGCAACTTTGGTCTTGCAATCACTTGTGGGTCTGTGTCTTCCCCGTCTTAATTTCTGACACAAGCACCCCCACCCCCACCTTAAGAATTAATTCTCAATGTCTACTTACCAATCAACAGCAACAATCATGAATTAATATGTTTTTGTTTTGATAACACACCTTTCCAAGAATCTCGATCATGAATCATGCGTTGGATTTATGCTGTCTGGCTGGCTGGCTGGCAAGCAAACGTTAGCGATGCATGTACAGTAGAGGCCGATGGCCCTCGGGCTCGGCATTATTCGTTAATTAGTAATGGTTAAATATCGAATGAGGTTAATTTGATCAGATGGACCCAAATCAATTTCTGGCGATCATAGGATTCTCGGAAGGGAATAATAGATATTGCGAAAGTGAAAGATTCAAAAGAAGGCCGGCCGGGGCTGTGTTTGGTATGAGGTAGTGCACTACAAAGTCAAGATTCTCATACTAGGAAGAGATTGCATGCCTTGTATTTTGGGACCCATCAACACTTAACTCATGCATGCATGATGCTGCACGCTTTAGACATTTGGACATCATCGGATACCCTAACATGACTCTACATGAGAAAGAGAGGAGCAGGGTTACCCGGCCTTGGATGATGTAAGAGCCCCAATTAACCAAGCAACTTATCAATATATCTTTGATGTGTCATGATGTAAGTCGTAAAAGTTTGGGACGTTTAATATGCAAAAGATTAAACATATGGAGGGGTCAATGCATATGATTATGATGTCACTTATCTGAAAGTCATTCGAGGGCACCTATGGGTATATAGATCACACAAATGTTAGGTTCTGCTAGCTTTCTAAGTTCCAAGTTACCCGGAGCTAATTAATGTAGGAGAAAGGCAATTCTAGGAACGAGGAAAGATGAACAATGGGCAGACCGGCAAAGGGCGGGATCAGAAGATGATTTCTACAATCTCCACAGGCCAACAGTCCTTCCCTTTTCCCATAATTAATGTCGCAATTTCCCATAAAAAGACTGGTACGGGCGTTTGTTACGTTCTCACTTCTCCAGCGGAATATGTAGTAATTCTCTTTTTTTGACAGCATATAATTCACACTTCTAGAATTGGAATACAGTCTACAGATGCACAGATTTTTTACGATCGAACAACAATACAGAAAGTGATGACAAATTTTTACCGTTTGATTAATGATGATGCTACAAATAAATGAGAAATCACAGTTACAAAGTTTACATACTTTTCCATCAATTTTTCTGTATAATGCCATGGTCATACATTAAATACATGACTCTTTCAGCTCCCTCAACTTTTTTGGTTACTCCCCATAACATAAATCAGAAAAGTGACCCTTTTCGTTTTAATGGTTGTCTTGTTTCGCCATTGGGTTCCTTCTAATTTATTCTTTAAATGCTTTACATTATCCTCTCTTTTTCTTTAAACTGTTGGACCACGTTGTCCAGAAGTTTTTTTTTTTTTTTTTTTAAAAAGAAAAGTCACATCCTTGAAAGAAGAGGAAGAACAAGGAGGAAATAAAGCCTAAACCTGCATGCATGGACAACATTTTATGTGCAAGTTAATAAGTGTTGTCTAGTGGTAAAAAATTTGAGTAATAACTTAAGTTTCGCAGCAGTATTCATACGCAAAGAGAAAAAAAAAAAAATTCTATATGCTTTTGAAGATGTATCGGTTATACAAAGACTGAGAACTTAAATCGGTTATTACATGCCTATGGCTCTGATTACTTTTAGTTCTGCATTTATTTTATTTTTGAATGAATACGAATGAAAAAAAAATCTTGTCCTTTTATATTTGATGAATGCGAATATTTGATCATAATGAACAATTATTTGCAGATCTCATATCAAAGTTGCTGATGGAATAACTGTGCAGTGGGAAGAGAAAGGAAAAGAACAGGGCGACCGGTTGTAGGCGGTGAGTGATGAAGTGGGGCCGGTGAAAGGGAAGTAAAAAACAAGGATATTTACAGAGTAAACGCCGAAGATGTGGTGTTGGGAGTCTAGAGTTTAAAGTTGGGGACAGAATCATTGGATTATAGTTTTGTCCTCACAGGCATTAATGTGTAATTAATAATTAATAAATAAAATAAAATTCTGACGCAAGATAATTGAGAGTTGAGATACGGAGTGGGAGAAGGCAATGCTAGCTGCTATTGTTTATATAGAATATCTGATTCCTGGGTCGTAATCCTATGCACTTCCTCTCTGTCTTGTCCGTTGAAGTAGAACAGCCTGAGGCTAACTGGGTATGATTCTCGTGGTAAGTCGTGCTTGTTAACTCTGAATTGAGAAGCTGGTTCAGTGCTTCCAGTGTTGAACCCTGTTTTCATGTGCATAATGGTTTCAACTTTCAAGTGACGAGTTTCAGATGATTAAACAGATATAAGGATTACTGAATATGGGTGAGGTCGACTCGGTTTCCTCGCTGAAGAATACGCTCAAGACTCTTTGTTGTGATAATGGCTGGTCTTACGCTATTTTCTGGCGCTTTGATCCACGAAATTCCCTGTAAGCCTTTGCCACTTCTACTTCTGCATGTACCATTATCTTATTCATGTCTTCCTTCTTCCTCTTCCAATTTACTTCCCGCTTCTTATTTTTTATACCTATAAATTTCTGTCATCATAAGAAAAATTATATATACATATATATATATATATATATATATATAGATAGATATATATATTTGTAAAGCTTGTGAATCATATGCTCGGAAAATGGTATCTGTATCTTGCATCAGTTGAAGCGCATTTTCAACCTTCTGTCCTTATTCTTAATTTCCAAAGATCAAATAAAAGGGCTTCATTAATTGCTCAGTTGTGTTGCACAAAATTGGTTAAAAGTTATTTTTATGGCTTCAAATCTGTTGTTCAATTGTCACATCTAACTTCAATAATGAATGAATTCAGATTTCGTACTCATTTTATTGCATACAGGATTACTCTCACCCTAGAATTGGATGTTTAAATGCCCCCAGGTTGTTGACTGTGGAAGATGCTTACTATCAGGAGCAATTGGGAGTAAAGATTGCCAATATGCTTCCACAGGTCCACTTGCTGGGTGAAGGGTAGGCTCAATGCATTATAGTTTTTGTTGTCCTTTTACAGATGTGAAAATGTGCTTTATTATTTCAATTTCATCAGACCTGTATATTACATTTTCAGAAAACCGGTTAGATATAGTATGGCTTCAAATTCTGCTTGATGCATCTTTTACTAATATTGATTCCTAACGCAACACTTGAGAACATACCAATGAACAACAATAGCTGATGCAGTCGCTATGTCTTGTACAGAATTGTTGGTCAAGCTGCTTTCACGGGTAAGCACAGATGGGCGCTCTCAGATGCTCAAACCGAAGAGTGGAATTTGACGGGGGCTACTGGAAGTCACGTGAATTGTGAGGTATCTAGTAGTTTTAGAATTGAATTAATTGTTGCTTTGAGTTGGTTCCCACACAACAGCTTTTTGTGTTTGTGTACACTTACTTGAGAGTTTCCTTTCTTTCTGCAGGACGATTCTGAGTTGTGTCAACAATTCTCTTCTGGGATAAAGGTACTGTAGAGAAAGCGAGAACAGTGTCAACATTGTAGTATATATTAGTTCAAGGCATTATTTGGATTTAGGTAAAAGCTAGGAGGGGTATAAAAAGGAGATGGAAAATATATTTGATATTTTAAATTCGAAGCTCAAATTTTTCTGTATTCCCCTCCTCTGCCCGGAAGAAAAAATCCACCGTCTCTTTGAATGCCCAAATATACATGCATATATGGTTAAAACTACATAAATTTCTGTTATTTTCAACAGTTATATATAAGTATGCCTGTCTTAAGTGCCTTCTCCAAGCCATGAGCAATAGATATTTATTATTCATTCTGATTTGCAGACAATTGCAGTGATCTCTGTCAAAGGGGGAGTAGTGCAGTTTGGATCCAAACAGAAGGTTAGTTTGGTGAAAGCACTTAAAATTCATGACAGGTTTAATGAATTTGGAAGGACTAGGTTTATCATGATCAACTGAGACCATGTATATTAACCGTGTTACAGTTCTTTTGATCCTTGTAGGTCTATAAACATTTCAATCCAAATTATAACATTTTAACAATGTTTGAGCTTAATCTGACTGACGATATGGCTAAATTCTTGTGTAGAATCACATGCAGGAGTGTTCTAGGCTTCTGGCAAAATATAGGAAACCAGGAAACATAAATTTTAACAACCATATGTGGAAACGTGTTGCCTATATCTCGTTTGATAGCTTCATTGAATTATTTGACTTGTACACTCACTTTAATGGTCAATCTTTTTTGTGTAATTACTTACATGGTAAAATCTTTCTCAATTTCTACACATACAACTGCAATTGTTGTCTCTATCTATGTTTTGATCATGTCTGATATGTACCTAGTTATCTTTTTCACTTTTAAGCATATGTCTACACCACTGCATTTATGAATGCTAATGGATTATAATGATTTCATTGGCTCAGATCTCGGAAAAAGTGGATTTTTTGGAACAAACACAAAGATCGCTCATGGGGATAGAAGATGTGAGAGTGTTTGAAGCATCCGCAAATACAATTTCTCCTTTTAATTGTGAAGCTTATGATCTGAACGGGTTGTTGACCTCCTTTTTTTCCTCCGATAATTCATATGATTGGATTCTCAACTTTACTCCTGGTGACAACTCTAAAGAGCTGCCCAGAAATGCTAATTCATCCCCAAATCTTGATGATTCCTTCCCTTCCATTTTTAAGATAGATGAAGAAGGAATGCCTGCCTTGCATGGAGATTCTTCTTATCTTAGTCACCAATTGACAGCCAGCACAGAAGCTCTAGTTGCATTATCAAATAGCGAGAGTACTGATGTGCTTCTGAAGACTAACTCTTCTATAAATAACGTAATTGCCAGAAACTCCTTTTTGGGCTCATGGAGTGGTGAAGTTTCATCATTGGATTTAGCAGAGCACAGTTTAGTATCTGAAATAAGGGCTCCAGATGTTGCAGATTTATGCTGTTCAGAAGCAAACACGTTTGCTTCTAGCAAACTTAAAGTTCAGAATTTAGCATTGACCTCATTGCACAACATGAACAGACTGTCTGGCCAAAAAGGGGCCTATCAAGACGAATTAGGAAATTCACCGAACAACCAGCATTCTGCTCTATCTAGTACTGTGACGGGAGTTACTTTCCCAGCAACTTTAAGTAATGAACATGGACTGTCTAAGAATTTGAAGCCAGTTGATATGTTAGAGGATTCTGTGGATGATGTTTGCCAATGGTTTGCTCCTTCTCCAGAGGATAGCATCTGCGGAACAGTAACTGCATTGGATAGCACCCTTTCTCAATCTATTGAATTTAATCCCACTTCTTCTGGTCTGGCAGAAAGCGGTGCCTTCACTGATAATCCGCTCAAATGTCCGGTCAATTTGGATGGAACAGAAACATCTGTACTCATGCAAAGTTCTGAAAATAGTCTATTGGATTGCGTGGGACTTGATTTGAGCTGTGATCAAGCTGGTGAGTGGTTGGGGGATATACTTATACCAGTGGTGAGTGCTACTACTGATACTGGTTTGTTTGAATGCTTATCAGAGTTGAAACCTGGTACACTGACTGGCACCCGGAAGGGATTATTCTCAGAGTTATGTAATGAAGAGCTTTTGAATGGCGTAGCAAATAATATTTCTTTAAATAAATCTAATATTGAGTATCAATTATCAAATAGCAAAAAGCAGAGAACAGACGATTCACCTATGAATAGTAATCCAACACAGTCGGCAAATCTTGTTTGGTCCGGGGCTAGAGCAGACTTGGCGCAGCCTGATGACTTGGGAAAGACAAGCAATCTTGTGGAGAAGAAAGCGATATTCCCAACATCACAGGTTGGATTGTGGGTTGACGATAGCCATAGTGTCAACACTGGGACGGCTGCTTTAGCATACCCTCAAAAGCCAGAGGAACCCACAAAAGCCACCAGGAAGAGGGCTAGACCAGGGCAGAGTACTCGACCCCGACCAAAAGATCGTCAGCAGATCCAGGACCGTATTAAAGAGTTGAGAGGGATCATCCCCAATGGTGTAAAGGTAAATGTAGCTTTAGCTTCCAATCCATTGTCCCCCCGGGGGGGGAAGGGGGGGGGGGGGGGGTGTTCGTTCCTTTATTTTGGGGGGAGGGGGAGAAAATCATTATGAGAACAACCTGAATTTTCCTTATATGGTAGAAAACACATCGAATGTTAATTTTGTTCCCCATTTAATGATTCACATATTTGTGATATGCGTCCACTCGAATCTTAGATGATGTAGAATATGTGGTTAGTTACTGATTTTTGAATCACAGATTCACATGAGCAAGTTAAATGTTAACGTATGTTTTCCTCATGTAACAGTGTAGCATTGATTCTTTGTTAGACCGCACCATCAAATACTTACTTTTCTTACAAAGCGTAACCAAATATGCAGACAAGCTACAAGAACCCAATGATTCTAAGGTAAGAAGTTGTTCCTTTTACCTTTAAGCAAAATGGGCGAGGGGGAAGGATCTTCGGTTTCATCGTTCAGAATCAGTCTTACTGAATTTGCTTGAATTTTACAGCTAATTAACAAGGCAAACGAAGTGGTTCTAAAAGACAACGGAAAGAGGGAAAATGGTGCTGGTGTTACATGGGCACTTGAAGTTGCAGGTCAAACGCTGGTATGCCCAGTAATAGTTGAGGACATGAGCCCACCTGGCCAAATGCTGATAGAGGTAAGAAATGAGAATATAATATCTTCTATCCTTTTGACTACCTAAGCGCGGACATGACATCGTCATTTCCATGTTGCAGTTTCTTTGTGGGGAGCGGGATTTCTTCCTTGAGATAGCAGACATAATTCGGGGATTTGGGTTGAATATTTTGAAAGGAAAGATGGAAATTAGGGAGAATAAAATTTGGGCACGCTTTATTGTTGAGGTAAATGAATCAGATATTTGTATGCATTATACATGTAGATGGTGTCGTCTCTACTATAGACATGATTGCATTTTCCTGTCTCTTTTTCTTGAGTTTATCTAAAATACTTGGTTACTTGTGCCACAGGCGAACAGACATGTAACGAGGATAGATATATTTTGGTCTCTTATCCAGCTATTACAACAAACGCACGCCTCTGAAATCAATTCAGCTAATAAGCCTTGTGATGTCATTGATGCTGGTGCTCCTCCACCAGACAATTATCAGATGCCACTTCCCATGGCCATGACAGAGAGACTTGGGTCACCAAAAATTGTATGTGGGGATTTTAGAAATTCCTTGAGCACTTGAATGTCAACTACCTGCTATGACTGGTGTTCTAAAAGTAGAAAAAGTCCACAGGCAAAGAGAGAAAAGGTGAGGTTCTCCATTTGGTTCCACAGCCTTGGAAACAGGATGACCATGCGTATAAATGACAGATTAGGAATTTAGTATATAGTCTCGCCAAGTGATCTTTCTACCCCATGTAAATTGCTTTCCAAATGAAGAGGTTGTGCAAGTGATGAAATCCAAGATCCAAAATCATGATGGCATTGCTGGGGTCCGTGTTGGGAGAATATATCTGTTGAGAAGTATTAGAGATGGTGGAATAGTTTAAGCGGTCTGCTTTACTTAGTTTCTGCTCCCATGACATGTTACTGAAGACTGGATTATTCCAGATAAATCATTTAGGTCAACCCCTAATTCGTCCTCGTCCCTAGTAGCAATTATGTTGTTTCATTTATAACACGGAACGTCCCTAGCTAAACGTCCATGTAATTCAAGTTACCAATTAAATTAATAAGAATAATGACACCTCTTCCAGGTCACCTGAGAACTGAAAGTCTTCGTCAGATTCTGATACAAGCAGATCAGCGTACACCGATTGTAATTTTCTGCAAGGCAAAAGTAGTTATGGGGAGGTTGATTTTTAGTCCTTCTCCGGCAAAAAGTAGTTGTTGGATGGTAAAGATAATATACAAAATGAGATAGGTGCTTGCAAATCTCTTAATCTTTTATCATAAAAAGTTGACTGAGATGATGATTCACCCACACAAACGACTGTAGATTGGGTCCTCGGATAATGTGGTGCTCGACTCACTAATAGCAGCACTAGTGCATAAAATCTAAACAGTTATGAAATTTGTACGGTTTAAATTTTATTAAATATTTACTTTTTATAAATTAAACTTTGATATTTACAAATTCAACAGTACATATTAGTAACTTCCATTTTGAAGGATTTTTCCTCCCCAAATCTAAACGGTGCAACGAACTAGAAAGGGAGGATCTTGCACTCCTGCGAGTCTTATCTCTTAATTCTGCAAAGTCCAAGCCTAATACGTTGGGTTACGGAGAGAATGGATGTGATGTTCAACGGGTTATACGGAGAGAATGCAACTCCAGAAAGTGGATAGTTGGGTTGGGATTTCAATAAGATGCAATGCCGCAGAAGGAGATAAGTGCTCCATAAAGTGCTATCAGAAGAGACAAATGGATTCCCCACGTTGAATCATGCACAACAAACACCATTTGCCCGAAAAATGTTTCAGAGGTCCTAATCATGACCTAATTCATTCAGTTTAATTAAATGGATGTATCTATTTAGTTCCATGACGGACCACGCTCAAAACAGTGACGTTGACCTAAGACCCTTGTTGGGGTTTCCACTTTGAGCAACCACTCGCTTGTGATGATGGGGTCCTTTTTACCTTTATTATATCTGCTTTCAACTTTTTCAAATTATCCTTCCGAGCCCATCTAATGACAATGCATATTTAGTTAGTTTTTCCGCATTGCGGATGCATTTTAATAGAAGCAGAGCTTTAACTAGCATATTTCCGTGCTTACCAAGTAAATACGGAAGCTTTCTTATCTTAATGTGCTGCTTGCTTTTTCCTAATTCCAACTGAGACAGCTCATGACTGAGGAAATTGATCAAAGAGCCTCTAAAAGAATAATTATAATCATGGATAAATAGATAGATTGGTAGAGAGATAGCAAAGCCATTTTAATTAGCCAATGCTGCTATATAGCTTTTGAGTTTTAATTAAATCACAAATATTGTATTAGTTGCGGCGTAAAATTCTGGTTTTAGGTCATGAAAGGAAAGTTCACGATAGCTTATCTCTATTCTCTTCTCTGCTGTTGGGTTGGTCGGGAAAAGCCATGTGAATTAATAAAACATGCAAGTGCTTCATGACAATAGAGAGAGAGAATAAAATGGGAGGGCAATAAGAGCGTCCGCATGTGTTGATAAGTTTCTAATTAAAATGAATAGTGCATGCCAACTAAATTAAAGGCCTAACTACACTCCAATGGCGGCCAAATAATTGTTTTTAACATTCATATGTCTGTAGTTTTCGTTCTCTACATTTTTGGATCTTTATTGCTCAATTTTTGTTTTTTCCAAAGAAAAAAACGAATTTACAGTCATAATAAGAGACAGATAGTTCAATACGTGTAACTGTTTTCTTAAAAAAAAAAATAAAGATTTTACAGTCATGATAAAAGATGTATAGCCATGGTTGTACCTATATATATCTAGTGTACAAATATATATGTATAATTTAGGCAAGTGCTTTTTGTGCATGCATACATACATATTTGTGTGTGTGTGTGTGTGTGTGTGTGAGAGAGAGAGAGAGAGAGAGAGAGAGAGAGAGAGAGAGAGAGAGAGAGAGAGAGAGAGAGATGGAAGGGGGAGATGAAAATCTAGGCAATCTGTGTGCAACAATCTCCAACCCTTACACACTGAAAGATTCAGAAATAAACGGTGACACCAACTAATATAGAATTCCCTGTCATCGTATATGTGATATGAATTAATTATTGTTTTGTCCAGAGTAATCTGGATGGTGACATGAGACAACACAACAAACGCAGGCCTTGTGTGTGTGTGTATATATGCAGATATATTCCGACAGTATCAGCATTCATCCGTTGTATGCAATTAAAGGTTCTTAATTTGCAAAAGTAATTGTACTCCGATTCCAACAATATAAGTCTTAGTCGGTCAAGAACATGGATAACATGGCTCATGACACAAAACATGTGGAATGGAGGATCAAAGTAGCAGATGGCTCATCAGAGAGTTTAGCAATTCCAGAGACAGCCGCGGAGTGCAGGCTCTGGCGGTGCGTGTGGGTATCTATAGCGGGGTTGGCTCTCAAGCTGTGCTGGTTTCTGAAGAAAGCATGGGAGTTGGGGCGGAATGACCCCAGAAAATGCATTCACTGTTTCAAGGTTGGGATAGCGCTTACTGCTGTTTCACTCTTCTACTATATGAAGCCTTTGTATAATGGAGTTGGAGGAAATGCTATGTGGTCAGTCATGGCCGTGGTTGTAGTGTTTGAGTACACAGCAGGTACGTACCTGCTTTTATCATGATCGACATATTAATTAATTACCGAGGTTTATATATATATACATATATATATATATATATATATATATACACATATATAGATCATCATTATTCAGTCTTAACTTAATTTGAAACTAGCGATCGATATATTCATGACTGATATGGATCTCAATTAAAATTGCAGGTGCTACAATTAGTAGAGCTATGAACAGGACTTGTGGGACTTCCCTTGCCGGTTTTCTAGCCATTGGCGTTCACTGGGTAGCTAGTCAAGCAGGAGAGCAATTGGGACCCTTTGTTGTTGGCGTCTTCCTCTTTCTTTTAGGTATAATTAATTACAAAATTTATATTAATCTTTAATAATAGTGATCACTCAGTACAGCAGTAATCATAAAGCGATCTGATCTGTGCCTGTGGCTGTACGTGTCTTCTCTTTAGCTTCTGCAGCAACTTTCTTCAGATTCATTCCCACCATAAAGGCTCGATTTGATTATGGTGCTATGATATTCATCCTCACCTTCAGCTTGGTTTCGGTATCCGGCTATCGGGTTAATGAATTGTTCGCTTTGGCACAACAAAGAATCACCACTATTATCATTGGCACTTCTTTGTGCATAATCGTCAGCACCACCATTTTCCCCATCTGGGCTGGTCAGGAGCTTTATTTTTTAATCACTTCAAACATGGACAAACTCGCCAATTCCTTGGACAGTGAGTAGAGTACTGCTTGCTAGCTTCTTCATTAATTTCAAATATATATATATATGTCTGTTTGTTTAATTGATCCAGTGATAATTAATTTTATATAATATTAATTTCAGGTTGTGTGGCTCAGTACTTCAGTTGTACCGAAGCCCCTGTTGAAGAATCAGACAAAAAAAGGTTAGGCTGCAAGTGTGTGCTAAGTTGTGAAGCATCAGAAATTTCCTTGGTACACAAACACCATGACTACTCCTAGCTACTCGATCGTGATTATATCATTTTGCTTTGATTTATCAAAATAATATGGATTCTAAACAAATTTAATAATCTGGTGCGTAGGCTAACTTCGCAAGATGGGAGCCTGCCCATGGCCGCTTCAACTTCCGCCATCCATGGAAGCAATATCTTAAAATTGGGGCATCAATGCGCGCTTGTGCTTGCTGCATAGATGCTCTTATTGGTTGCATAAATTCAGAAAACAAGGTGAATTAAATAATGATCTAAATTTCTAATTACATATATATATATATATATATATATATATATATATATCTGCAGCAAGTCCTAGATGGCATTAATCTATTCATCTTTTATGATGGGCATGCAGGCAGCCGATGATATAAGGAAGCCTATTAGCAGCATTGCCTCGAAAGTGGGCACCGACTCAGCTAGTGTGATAAGAGAGGTGGCAAATACAATAAGGACTATGACAAAATCATCTAGAGTTGATATGTTAGTTGCAGAGATGAGTAGCGCGGCACAAGAGCTACAGTATGTTTTAAATTCTTATCCAAACTTACTTGTAGTTAGCGCACCATCACCCGACGTTCATAACGGCCAAAGCACAAAAACAGAAGAAGCATCGTTGGCACAAGTGGGTGAGTCTCTCGTGCAAATTATTCAAGTGGCAACCGAAGCTTCCTTGCTCATTGAAATTGTAGCCCGCGTCGAAGGCATTGTCAACTGTGCTCAAGAACTGGCAGCCTTAGCTGAATTCCGGCCAGTTGCCCTCTGCATCAAATCTAAACCAATTACTGATGACACACAAACATGAGAATATTGCAGGCCGTCTGAAAATCTCTCGTCACCCTATATATGTATATATTCAGTATTCGATCCATCAGCCTAAATATTAATGCTGAATTTACAAACACAAATCCTTCAAATTTGCAGGAGCCATCACCCTCATCATATATAATTACAATTGCTCAAGAGCCCAACCATGTACTATTTACTGCTATTATTTACCAATATCTACATTACCCATCGCCATTTTAATTTTCATGCAGCATGTTTGATGCAACCAATACTATATAATGTATATTCGTCCTAAACTCGTGATCAATTTGCCTACTGGTGCAGACTCGTGATCACAAGTCCTGTACTCGAGAAATTTTTTTGATATGTAACTGGACTCTCCGCTCAGAATAATCTCATTCTCTGCAACTTTTGATACCATTCCATATAATTGATACACATGGCACATTTATAATGTCATGAAATGACAATTCTTTTTTCATTTATAAATATATAAGAATTCTTTTGTCGTGCTATACATATTTTCAATTTTGTATGAAAAATTATAATTTAAATAATATGACAATACAAGTAAACATAATTAATTATTCAATTGAATTTGCAATAATTATAATATCAATAAAAACCATAAATTGATTATTTAATATATTTCTTTAGTATTTTATATAACAATAACTATAATTAATCTTGAAAATTCTCTACTAATTAGAAACATTTAACATTTTTTTTTAAATTTCATCCTATTTTCATTAATTATAAAAATTACATTCTATAATAAAATGTTAAGTACTGCAAGTGTGTTAAATTTTTGGGCAAAATATAACAAACTCTCTTATAATTTAAATTACGGGCAACAAACTTGCGTTTCAATCGCACTTTCAAATCACCCCCAACCTGTCCATGACTGACAAATTGTTAGCGGTCAACTCCAATGTTGACCATCAAATCAGGCATGAAGCTTTTGCAGCGACCACCATTTCACCTCCTTCTCCTTTCTCAACCTCATTTAGTTCAACGTCAGCTTTGGAATTGCTCCCTCCAGCACCACCTCCTTTGGGATACGAAAGGGGGTGGCATTGGAGGGAGCAATTCTGGAGACAACGTTGAACTAAATGGAGTTGAGAAGAGGAGGAGGTGAAATGGTGGGTGCTGCAAAAGCTTCATGCCTGCTTTGATTAGGCAAATTTGGAGTTGACCGGTAGTAATTTGACAGTCATAGAGTTTGGGGTGATTTGAACATAATTGAATTAAAGTGTGTGGGGGTTAATTTATATAATTAAAATTATAAGACGTTTTTTTATAGATGACTCAAATTATAGAAAGATTTGTTATATTTTATCTTAAATTTTCTATCAATGTTATTTGAATCCATTTGGATATTAAGAAAAAAAAAAAAAGGTTTAATAGTTGAGTCCAACTGGCTCACATTCATAAATTTTGTGCCTAAATGAGTGTGGGTATAAAATTTGTCTTATAAGTTTTCAATGCTCTATAACAAGCAATTTGTTTCAGATAAAATAACAATCTAGCATAAGTTTCACACAAATTTTATTATTTGGCGTTACATTTAAGTTTAGCTAATATCATTAATTTAAGTTTAAAAATGGTCAATATTATATTTATTTTTAAATTAAATAAAAAAGTATACTAGAAAAATGTAGGAATGTTACTGCAAATTACGCAAAATCATTTACGATATTTCAACAAAAGGCCTGGCTGCCTTCGGAAGGTTCGGGCCACGAAAGGAAGTTAATTTAAAAAATAAAAAGGAATTGGAATTGGACGAACCATTCGAGTTCATCGTGGAAAGGGATTGGCTTTCTCTCATTTTCGCCTCTGTTTTCCATTCCAAAAGTAATAGCTGGTTGATTAAAATCTCAACAGAAACTGCAACTGATTCCGTATAGATATGGTTGATGTAGCCGATAAATTGGCGTATTTCCAAGCCATCACAGGTCTACAAGATCCCGACTTGTGCACAGAGATTCTGCAAGCACATGGCTGGGACCTCGAGCTTGCGATCTCCTCCTTCACCTCTTCTACCACCAATCCCTCACATATTTCGGCTGACGGACCCACTACCGCCGATATTCGCGCAACCGCTGTCGGTGACGACCCGTCCAACGTAGAATCGCTCCATGGTTCGGAACGATCAGAACCGTCTCCTCCTGGTTTGGCTTGGAAGCTCATTACGTTGCCGTTTTCTGTGATTTCTGGTAGTTTAGGGTTAATTTCTGGCGCGATTGGATTGGGGTTATGGGCCGCCGGTGGTGTGCTGTCGTACTCGTTAGGAATGATGGGTTTGGGCTCCGGTTCAAGCACGAACCATGAGTCATCCGCGCGTTTGGTTTCTGTATCGGCAGCGGCATCTGAGGCTATGGATTTTGTAGCGGGGTTTGAAAGGGAATATGGGGCGACTAGGCCGAATTTTGTGAGCGAGGGGTTTATGGATGCGCTGCAAAGGTCAAGAAATGCCTTTAAACTTTTATTTGTATACTTGCATTCACCAGAGCATCCGGATACACTTTTATTCTGTGAGAGGACTTTGTGCTCGGAGATATTGGCGCCTTTTGTGAATGAGAATTTCGTGTCCTGGGGAGGGAGTATTCGGGCTAGTGAAGGGTTTAAGATGAGTAACAGCTTGAAGGCTTCTAGATTTCCATTTTGTGCTGTGGTTATGCCGGCAGCAAATCAGAGGATTGCACTGCTCCAACAGGTATTAGTGTCACCCCCAATTCTTGGGTTAGACTTCAAAATACCAGTAGAATGGATGAAATATAAATTTTTAAGGTTTTCTTAACATAAGCATTGTTATATTGCTCACAAGGCTCACCGTCTTTCGAACTCCAATGCAATCTGCTGCATTTCTGCCATAAGATTACATTGTGCACCTAACTGGAAGTCTTTTATTGAATGGGTTAATGCTCGCGCATTAGCAATACGTGAAATTCAAACATGAGTCATGACGACATGAGCAAAGAAAATATTGCCTTTTCTTCTCTTTCATGTAACTAGATGACCGTTCAAAATGAATTCAAATGGTTGGTGAGGGTATGGTTTGAATACCAAAGCATGCAGCTGCTATCCAAATTACCCATCCATTTGTAACTGGTACATGTTAGGTATAGTAGAATGTGTAATGGGGGCATATTGTGTTTCATTGTAACTACTTTCAACAAATAGGTTTTGTGTAGTTTTGGCTATACCTTGTATGCGGCAAGCAGTATCATGCCTGGACATGGATGGCGGTGGAAATTAGAGAAGAGATGAGAGAAATTCTATGGACCTAAGTTGTGCACCATTTTACATTTTATCCTCACCTAGAGCAGGGAAAGAAAAGAGTCTCATAGTACTTGCCACTGCCTCGTAGAAAGGCATCCTCTTGCAAATTGGAGTGAATTGATCAATACTTTAAAAAGCAATCCTGTTGTAATTAATATTTTATATACTATTTTCCATTTGCCCTTGTGATTTTTCAAAAAATAATGTATCCTTATACCTATTTTGTACCTGTGAGTTGCTCATAGGCCATAGCCATATCAGTGCTTCCTTGTTAAATTTGTTCTGAAGCTGAATTTGATTTCTAGACAGGATTTTATTGCTGGAGCAGTAGCTCATATTAATCACCATGAGAAGTACTTTCCTAGGTCAAATATCTATTCCTTTATTATCATATATTAAGTTCTCTTGGTCAATTGAATGATGTTTGTTAGGCATGTGGGAATTGTTGGTTGTGCAATGCTAAGTCTCATAGAATATTACTGTGGTTTGAAGGAATGTGGCTAAATGCTTCCATTAAAGTAACTGAAGAGTAGGTTTTGCGCTGCCTGTGTAGGAGGTGTTTGACTCTATTATTTTTTTTATGAAGATATAACATTCTCTTGTATCGATACACTTTATGAGCATTGTTGTGAATTTAAAAAGAATGAGATGGTCATAACCAAATCTAATTGGAGATGGTAATGATGTAAAGGAGAACCCATTCCTAAAGGGAAAAACTCTTCCCAGTGTTTCCACAACCCCTTTTTACAAAAGGCTCACACCATTATGATCTATTTGGTCCTACAGTTCAGTCTATGTGGCTTCGTAAATTTAATGGTCTAGATTTTGTATTATAAGAATTAAATGGAAATAAAGTTGTGAGAATAGTGGGATTGATGCCTTAAAGCAAGGTAGATGAGAGGGGATAGCCTCCATTATAAATGAGAGATCCATGTCTCACACTTCGACAGTATTGGATTTGTGCTCCTAGCCACTGTGACAGACAGGAAGCTAACTTGTAGTAATTTTCGCCTCTTATAACCAAACATGAAATTAAACTCAGACTGTTGAAGCAAATTAAACCAAGTTATATAATTTATTGTCATAGAACTTTGGGCATATACAATCGTTGCCCCATATATCTATTGCCTTTGCTTGTTTGTTATTATTAGTTTATATATGCTTGTCATTTATATATGATGTAATTTACTCTTTTAAGAATGAGTTATATACCTTAAGAGACATCAGGGGAAACTATTAAAATAGACCTTCTTTTAAAGGAAATCTTTGAAGATTTGGTTTTAATTGAATGCAATGGCATTGTTTAATTCATGAAGCTAACCTCATATAGTGAGATAAGATTGAGTTTGTTGTTATTGTTGTGATGAATGTCATTGTTGTTTTGATGATTGAAATACAAAGAATTACTGTGCTGATCTTATTTTGTTCCACATTTTCTTTTATGTTAAATTTTCATGTCCGAATTGTGCTTTATTTTGGTTACTTTGGTGATATAATGAAACCAACGAATTGCATGACTGCATATCTACTGGAAACATTTAAAAAGCATTAGGTTTTTATACTTTCTTTGTCAGATCAAGTTTGATAGAGAAAGTGTTATATAGGCTGAAGGGTTATTTGCGTTTTTTTTATCCAAGATTGCCGTTAGAATTCAAGTGAATGGAAATGAATGTAGATGCCATTGTTGTGAATCTAGGTTTTTGGAGACCTAGTCAACAGTTGGGGTCATAAAGCTGTGTAGAAAATATTTGGGGCTGAGTTGGTTGTGTTCTGTAAGAAATCATGCCATGATGGTAAATTTTGAGAGCATCAGGTTGTTTAATTTTCAAGGATTTGCAATATTATAAAGAGTCAACCTCCCTTTATACCACATTTTCCTAGCAGAAATGTGTTGTGGATGAAGGTTAGGATTTCTGATAAGAGAGTGCTTAATAGCTATAACTTTCAGGCTATGAATAAAGGCCTAATTATTAATTAGGCAGAGTTACTCGGAAAAAAGTTCCTTTAAAGTAAGGGGTGCACTTGATTAGCCTTTGTTTGGTGGGGTTGTTCTGCATTTGTGCTCTCTAGGTGCTTGACTTGCTAGAGATTTTCTCCCTCCTCAATTTGTTAAGATTTGCCTAGGCATGTCACTAAATTCAAGTGATGGACATTTTGATCCTACGTCAGATAGCTTCTACAAGTGACCTTAACTAAACTATGTAAGTGCTATTTAATCACTATGTTTATAAAGTTTGTGTTTTCATGTTATAGATATTGAGTTCAGGTTCTGTATTGTCTTAATAAAATCATCTATTAGGCATACTTTGGCTAGTAAGTTACAATTTAATCAAGATGATTATGTTACTCAATCTTTTTGATGTTCTCCAGGTTGAAGGTTTAAAATCCCCTGAGGAGATGCTCGGCATACTACAAAGAGTACTCGAAGAAAGTGCCCCAGTTCTTGTTGCAGCAAGGATTGAAACAGAAGAAAGACAAAACAATATGCGTTTAAGGGAGGAGCAAGATGCTGCATATAGAGCTGCACTTGAAGCTGATCAAGTATGCTTTCAGAGTTTTTTTTGGTCACTTTTGTTTGCTCTGTGCCCCATGGCACTAAAGAGTAAACAAGAATAAAAAAAATCCATGGCATGCCCTCTTTCACTTTCCATTTTTACAGAGGTCTTTCTTCTTGAAAGAACTGGCACTTGTTCTGTTGTAGTGGTTTAATGCTATGGTATATATGGCCAGGCTAGGGAAAGGCAGAGGAGAGAAGAACAAGAACGTCTTGCTAGGGAAGCTGCTGATGCTGAGAGGAAGCGTAAGGAGGAAGAGGAGGCTCGTGAAAGAGCAGCGTGTGAAGCTGCAGAGAAACAGGCTGCATTAGCTAAAATGCGTCAGGAAAAAGCCCAGTCACTTGGCAGCGAACCTGATAAAGGACCTAATGTTACACAGGTAATGTATCTCAGATTAAGTGTATCCTTTGCCACCCTTGTATTTGTGATGATTATGGACTTGGGCATTATTTGATATATCTGCTCAGTATGTGTTTCTATAGCTACATGGTGTTTTAACTCTAATATTTTCTGAATTGCTTTACAATCCATTTTTGGTTTCTACTTTATCAGTGGAGATTATACTTCATTATAATTTCGATAATGCTTGACAATTCTTGTTCGCAACCAAATCAAAATTAGGTTTTGGTCCGGTTTCCAAATGGTGAACGCAAGGAAAGGAGGTTCCACAGCACAGTGACAATTCAGTCTTTATATGACTATGTTGACTCATTGGGGTGTTTAGAAGCTGAAAGTTACAGTCTTGTCTCCAATTTTCCTCGGGTTGTTTATGGACAAGAAAAGTTCACACTGTCATTGAAGGAAGCAGGATTGCATCCTCAGGCCAGCCTCTTTGTGGAGCTCAACTCATGTGAGGCAAACTCGCCAAATAAACTGATAACTACTTGAAGATGGGACCTGCATATAGTGGATTCTCTGGTGTTTCACTTTTCTGCTTCAAAAAGTCAACCCAAGTAGCATTTAGAATATGATATAAATTAGATTATGGTTGTCTCGATCTGTAATTTGATTTCTTACTTCTCTCGTTTAGTCATGCAAATAGTCTTACAAGGAAAGACGGATTTAGCATAATAATACACATGACCATTTGCTTATGGTATTCTGAGACTTGAGGAGCAATTGGCTATATCTCTGTATACCGTGTGTTTCAGGTCAATGTAAGCGTTCAAATGTTTCTTAAATATTAGAATGTTTCTTAAATATTAGAATATGTTAAAGTTTTGGTTGCGGCATCCATGTTAGTCTTACCGAATATGATAGAGCGGCGGGAAAGGTTGTGTACGCCCTAATCAGTGTTCTATTTTATCTCTGTGCAGGATCATATACCAGCCATTTTCTGATGTTCGTTGTTTTTCCCTTTCTACACCTAAGCATCTTTTGTGGACAACCTGAAGAGGTGATCCATTCACATTCAAAGTGCCAGCTTTATGTTAAAAAAATGTTGCTTTGCAATAAACATAGCTTGCCCGCTAAGAGAAGTGGGGATAGTGTTGTATCAATCAACGGCCCTAACCATCAAGAAGTAAAAGGTGACCACTGAATGCTGTATTGTAGTATGACTTGTGATTAATTTCGTATTTCCTTTCCTCTTGTTGAGTGATACATTTGGTGTAACCAAAAGAAAAAATGCATTTGGAGTAAAATTATTTGAACATGTGTTTCTTCATCAAAAGTTAAATTTTTATTTTTCAATTATATTATTGTGATTTTCAATCTTTATCTACAATGATATTGTTGGGCATGTATTTTCTGTCATTTTACTTTTTAAATTCATATTTATAATTAAAATACACTATTTTTAGTATTGTTAACAAGTTGACCCTGTTCAGGGCCAATTTGATTTGGGCAAAAAAAAAAAATTAATTTTTTTGGACAATAAATATTTGAATTTAACCTTAATCCTATGGATTAACCCTAAGAGTTAGCTTTGAACTTAAGCTTGAATTTATACTTCAATTTAAATTAAAATTAAAATTTAATTCTGAACTTGAATTTAAATTTAAACTTAAATCTAAACTTAAATTATAAATTAATATAAATTTCAAAACTTATACTTTCTTTTAATATAGGCCTTGTCTCTCCGACAACACTCTTGGTCTTGGATTAACTAGGGACTTGCCTGAATCTGAAGCAAGACATTCCTGCACAGCATGTAACACAGCCACAGGTACTCAATTTCTTCTTTGTTCTGTTCCTCTCCATTTTGATTCAGTTGGGACCCATTCAGCTTGGCAGGGATAGTTTAGCCGTTACAACTTTTCATAATAATAGTGATTATGTTTGAATTAAAATATTTGAGTGGCAGTGGTGTAGAAATATTGTGTGGAAAAATAAAAAAAAAATTTTGAGCGTCTAGTTTTCGTCTGACAATGTTTTAATATGTGCATTTTTAAGCATCAAATCTTTGTTTTTGTTGTAACAACAGTGAATAGAAGAGATTAGAGAGAACTCAAAGGGAAGAGTGCAAATGAAAAAGATTAGGTCTCGATCTAGGTTTAGGGATTCAAGTGAGAAAATAAGAGTAAAGAGTTGAAGTGAACCAAAAAAAAAAAAAAAAGAGCTTTAATAGAAAATTTGGTGGCTTGTCAAGGAATGACTATATCAACTCAATTCGGTCGTGCATTAATTCGAGTTAGGCAAAAAAATTTCTAAATATTTTGGATTAAAATTTTTTTAACCTAAGGCTTAATTTTTTAAGATAATTTTTGCAAAAAAAATTAAAAATATTTTAAACTAAAATTTTCCTAACTAAGTCTTACAATTTCAGGCTATTCAATTGATGTGTGTAACTATTTTGCAACTAAAATTTTTGTTTATAAAAATGAAGTTCTTTACTATGACGGTAGTTCTACTAGTTAACGTTAAAAGACTAAAAAGGATCACCTAAGAATATATTGATAAATGAATTTTGAATAACTCTAATGGCTTTCAAGAACCATTTTTTATTTTTGTTCTTTATAACTGGGGATAGAAGGCCAATTTTTTTTTTTTTTTTTTTTATAAATTGTCATATAAGTTTAATTATTGAGTGATTAAACTAAGTTGTTGAGTTCAAATATTTTTATAATTTTTATTATATAAAATTTAAATTATTAAATTTATCAAGTTTAAATTAAATTATAAAAATAAAAAATTAATAATTTATAAACTGATATTATTCTCATAAATTATAAACATAATATCTCTTATTAAAATTTATTTAAAACACCTGTAATGTGAATTTAGCAAATTTAAATTTTTTGATTCTGCGAATCTAAAAAATGAGGAATCGTGTTTACTTGTAAATTTTTTATTAATTTTTTAATTTTATTTATGTTTTTTTTTCTCACTACAATTCGTTATTTTAGTTGTCAAAATTAGGCATCCTGATTGCAGTGATTAGGAAGATTCGAATTTCTGTCCGCAGGGGAGAGAGGAAAAAAAAAAAGAAGAGAAAAAATAAATTTTATATATTAAATTTTAAAAAAATGAAAAATTTAAATCTAAGAATTTTTTTTGACTGAGTGGGATCATTATTTTTTTTTTTTAAAATGAGTAGGATCATTATTTTTTTTTTTAATGAAATGAGTAGAATCATTATTATCGGTAGCATGGGTGGCTCTATAATTCTATAATTCTACGAATTCTACAATGACAAAAACACAATTAGTTGAGCACCAAAAAACTGTATATATACAATTAGTTGACTGGCGTACGGTGCGGTTCAACCGTGTATAACACCTGCAGGCTACAAGCGGCTTCTCGTGCTTCTTAGTTCTCTAACTCCAATTTCTGCTCGTTCGATATTCAATCTGCCCGAAGCAGAGGGAGAGGGTTCGGAATGTGAGAACGTAATTTTGCCATAGATTTTGATTTCGGTAGTGATTTTAGGGTAAGAGAAGATGCCGATAGAGATATGGGTGAACCTCGGATTACTGTAAGCGTGTGCAGCTTCATGGACAAGCGGAATTTCGCCTTGAAATTTGAATCTTCCGATATGTGGTTCGTCGGACGCCGATTCCAGTTTCGATTGGCACTCGATTCATTTTCTGTGGCTTCTGGGGCATTTTCTGAACAACTTCCTCTTCCTCTGCTTCGTGGGGTCACTATTGAATGGCTTTGATAGGGTTTGCTATTCTTCTCGGGGAAGAAGAAAGAGGGTAAACAAATAAGCTCTTCTCTTCTTCTTGGGTTTTTTTTTTTGGTCATTCTAATCGCCATGAATTCCGGCCCTAATTTTTTGATAGGCAACTCCGAAACCCAGCATGTTGACGTTGTGGAGAAAGATCCAACTGGAAGATATATACGGGTATGTATGGTATTTCTTTCTAGCTTTTGTTCTGGTATTTTTTTAACCCGTGGAACTCGAAGAGAAACTCTCCAATTTTTTAACATTCCTCGGATATTGGAGTAACAGTAGTTGATGTATGATTATTGCAAGGTGAGTATTTTTTCTGAGTTCTCAAGTGAAGTTAAGCTTTCTTTATCCTAATATGCTTGATGCAACTCTGCAATTCTTTAAGAGGAGGAAGGTAGTGAGTTCATGATGTCTTTTCGTTTATTGATATGATCTTTTTTTCTGTTGTGCCTTTATCTTCAGTATGATGATATGTTGGGGAAAGGAGCATTCAAGACTGTGTATGCTTCTCAGACTTACCTTCTTTTGCTTCTTATTTGTCTTTTTTACATAGTTAGAAATCAAAGTTACCAAAGTTTCAAATGAGAAAGCTTTACTAATTTTGGATTCACCCCATGTATGTTTGATCTAGATATAAGGCATTTGATGAAGTTGATGGGATAGAAGTTGCCTGGAACCAAGTGAATATTGAGAATGTTTTGCAGTCGCCGCAACAATTGGAAAGATTATGCTCTGAAGTTCATCTACTGAAGTCATTGAAACACGAGAATATCATCAAGTCCTACAATTCTTGGGTGGATGATAAGAGCAAGACTATCAACATGATAACAGAATTATTCACGTCTGGGAGTCTCAGACAGTAAGTCTTCTTTTTAAGAAATTTTATTTTATTTTTCTTGTTTGCCTTATTGTACTTCGATTTTACATTTATTTATATTGTTCTTGGTGAATCTGTCTTAGATATTGAAAAAAACATAAGATTGTTGATGTGAAGGCTATCAAGAACTGGGCGAGGCAAATTCTTCGAGGTTTATGCTATCTGCATAGTCATAATCCTCCTATAATCCATAGGGATTTAAAATATGATAATATTTTTGTTAATGGTAATAATGTAGAAGTTAAGATTGGAGATCTTGGATTGGCAATTGTCATGCAGCAACCTACTGCCCGGAATGTGATAGGTAATGTGCTTCAGTTTCTTCTGAGATTTGTAGTTTGGACTTGAATTTAAGTATGATATGTTGTTACTTGGCGCAGGGACACTGGAATTCATGGGCCCAGAGCTTTATGAAGAAGAATACTGTGAACTTGTTGACATATATTCCTTTGGCATGTGTGTTAGAAATGGTCACCTGTGAGTACCCATATAGTGAATGTAAAAATCTGGCACAGATATATAGTAAAGTTACCTCTGTAAGTTGACAGTCAATTGAGTCCATTATTTCATTGATGTTGTTTTGCTTTGGTCATTTATTTACGTATGTTCTTTGATTTATTTTTATTATTATTTTACTCGTGCATTTCTTACTTTCAGGGTATTAAGCCTACTGCCCTTTCCAGAGTGAATGATCCGCAAGCGAAGCAATTTATAGATATTTGTCTTGTTGCAGCATCTCTGAGATTGCCCGCAGTTGAACTATTGAAAGATCCATTTGTTGCGGCTGAAAATGTGAAGGAGTTTAATTATGATGTGTTGCAGCTGCCTAATCTCACCACCAAATTGGTGAATCCTCCAATATCAGGGCCTCATCCCGTGGAGATAGACCCAAACTTGCATGTTTCACCCAACTTTTCTGAGAAAATTATTGAAGGAACTTCTCAAGTCTTAGCTTTAGACTTCATAAGGATGTTTGAGAGTAATGAATTTGGGTTAAGAGGGGAGAAAAGTGATGACAATACAATTTCACTAACTCTGCGTATTGCAGATGCAAATGGTGAGTGATTTTCAGTTTTTTTCTTTTTTTCTTCTTTTTTTTTTTTAAATTTTTTTTCCCTACTGTGTGCTTAATGGTTTTATATATTTGGTAGGCCGAGCAAGGAATATCCACTTTCCCTTCTATCTTGATTCTGATACAGCCATTTCAATTGCCGTGGAGATGGTGGAACATCTGGTTCTCGCTAATGAGGATGTGGTTGTCACTGCTGAGCTAATACTCAACATGATTGTGAAGCTTGTACACAGCTGGAAACATCCATGTCAAAGTTCTTCATCTGGAGGTGATCAATTATATGAGCATTCTCCTGTAGTTCAGGATGGTGGAACATCATCAACGTGCCGCTGTCACAATCAGTTCATTTGGATGCTAAGGCCGTTGTTGAGGATCTTGTTGACTCACATACTGTTGATGAGGATGATCAAGATAGGCGAGAATCTATCATGTCAGATATTTCGGCTGAGTATGCTAATAATACAATTGCCTCGGCTGAATATGCTAAGACTATTGCCTCGCGTGCCAAAAGCTTTGGACCTGATTATTTTACTCTTGATGACTGCTGTGAGGCCTCCAATGGCTGCATTATCAACTCAGATGTCAGAATATATGATGGAGATGGGCACAAGAGTAAAGCTAATGGCGGTGTCTCCGTAAGCACTAATGAGTCAGAGGAGAAATCAGCAGCCTCTTTTTTCGTTTCACGTTGCGACGGATCCGAAAACTTTGACATGTCAAGCATCAGTTCTCTTTCTCTAGTAGACAAAGGTCATCCCGACAAGCTGAAGGTAAGAGCTTGACGCAATAGAAACACAGTATCTCCTATGCTTTCGTGAACTTATGAGGATGAGGGAGGAAGCCATGGAAAATGCTAAAAGGAGATGGATAACAAGGAAGAAAATACCAGTTATATGACGCATTTGGGTGAATTTGTGGTTTGATTTTTTTTTTTTGGAAAAATAATTTGGTATTCTTTTTAACATCAATTGGCTTGTGTCTCGGTGTTCTTTTGTGGTTGCATTTGGCAATAATATTCTTAATTTTTTTCTCCACAATCTATATATAAACTGTCCCTGACGGTATTGTCCGTGACAGTATTTAATATTGCTGATGCTCTTGAAATCAATTGTTTACATACATATGACCTGATGCTACCTGCAAAGTGGGCTTAAGTATGCCTCTTTGTGGTACATCATGAGCTTTAAACATGATGTAATTAGGGCTGGACATGGCTCGGATTGGGGCGGGCAGGTTCAACTTCTTCCTACCCAACCTAACCCGACACCTGTAAAAGTTCCACCCGTTTTCGCCTGATTGATTCATGTAAGCAAAAAATTACGGGATTGGTCAAGTTGGCTCTGGTGGGATTATACGGGTTGGATGGAAGCAATCAAATTCCACTGAGTATGAGAGGTTTGAGCTTCGTAAACTTAAGGGGAAGGAAGAGAAGGGGCCTTAGAACTCTACGGATTCAGAGATTGAGAGGGGCAAGGAGCAACTACAGTCTACTGCAACAAATCAAGGAGGAGAGGGAGAGGAAATGACTACTGTAGCAAATCGAAGAGGAGAGGGAGAAGTTGCCTAGCAAATTGAAGAGGCAAGAGAGGGAAAGGAGAATTAGGGATTTAGGGTCGAGAGTGATTGTGGTCTTGCGTGTGTATGTGTGTGTGGAATTACTAGTTTCTGCAGTTCTGCAGCATCACCTGTTAGCCATTTCTGCTCCTGGAAAGTAAAGAACTCTGGCTCACGACCTGTTTGGCTTGTGAACTTGTGGAAGACTGGCAAAGGTGATGGGCTGTTCATCCCTTAAGTCGTCAAATGCAGGAAGAGCCATAGACCATTCACATAATGTTGTCCTTATCTTTCACATAGACTAAAGATGTGATTTTTTCATTAAAATTGAATCTATACTCACTGGTAGCTTTTGGATCTTGGCAGGAACAATCAATCATAGCAAAAGGAAATCATAAAGACCAGTGAAGAATGAGAATTGATGAATCTGTCGGGATTTGGAATCGGAATTATCGTCTGATGTTGGACATTTTAAGTGTAAAACGGAGTCATCTGTGAAATAAATAATATATATATACACACACACACTATATTAGGACATCGGCACGAGTCAGGTTTTCACACTATTTCTTGAAACTCGGCTCCGGCCGAATGTATCCATTTGATTCCAATACAACACATTTTAACCCTGCTACCAAAAACATATTTTAACCCAATTTTGTTTTGGTAATGATATTTTAACCCAAATTTAACATCTGCACTGACGTGTTCTCAAGCCCGGTTTCAATTGGTTTCAAACGGACCAATGTAACTGCACGAACACAAACCAGAAACAAAAACGAAGAGCCCTCACAAAAAATAAGTCGATGCAATGTTTAGTAGCCTAGAGCAATTATAGTCAGAACTTATGGCATACGATTCTGCAGATCAGTTTGTCTTGCTGAAAGCACAGCCTTCCAGGATAGAATTGATTTGGTGTATAATAGCTACTTAATCGTCATTTTCAGAATGATATCAACAATTTTTCATGTTGACTACAAGTGAACATTTTGCACGATGTTTCACTAACAGAAATTCATCAGCTCATTATAACAATGGCACATTGCAATTTATCTAAAACCATAGATTTACTGTTTCCGAAGTTTAGAGGCACATAACCATGGCATGACAGTACGTATGGTTACCTTTGACGAGCCATCTGTTTTTATAATTTATTCAAGTCATCCAACTGGACAGAAAAACACTATTGCTTGCGATCCAAAAAATACCACTGTGGGTCAGATGGCAGATGCTAGTATTCGACCTGCAACCACACAGTGACTTGGAAAAACTCACCAGCTTGCTTCACAGGCTTCAACTTTATTTTGTTCCTTCACTAATCACTAGATGTCTAATGTTTGAGTCACTAAAGAATAGAGGTATTTCTAAACACAGACTCGCCACCGACCAACGGATATTGAACCAAATGTCAGAGGAAGATGCAATTTTCAAACATACATTTTGTTTCAAATTTAATTTCCTAATACTATCCCAGTATAACCGAGGTAATTATCCAAAACTTATTTAAAAATCAATGATCTCGCAGACATTATCCAGTATCCACATAAAAAATACAAGAGAACGCACAAGGAAGAACAATAGTGAATTTTGTCCAGATGATCAAGTTTCTGCACAAATTGAACATGTAGAAGCACCACACACTTACAGCCACCTTAGGATGATTTGTAAGAAACAACTCCAGCTACTACCAGTTTTCCCTGACTATTTTTGACTTCTCAAGTATGTACTTCCCTTCCTTGTACTTCTGTGTTTCCTCGTAGGCTCGTTCATACTTCCAACCAAGCACTTCCCGGCAGTCAGAACAGTAGACATCAGCAACTGTGTGGAGACCCGTCATGAGCTGCCTGTCTTCTTTTGGCCCTACCATAACATTCATTGCATGGGAGAACAGAAAGGCTCTACCATTTCTTCCCTGCAAAAAGTTGGGTCCAACATCTTGAAGCAATTCTTACAGAATCATCATTCTGGCCCAAAAATGTTCAATCAGACATATTTGAAAGGATCTTGTTATTTTGATAAAATGAATCTTACTAAATATTTACTTAAAAGAATCTAAATTATTAAATTTATTAAATCTTATAAAGTAAATGAAAGAACTCAATAGATTCCACCGTGTCAAGGTAAGAGACAAAATACTCTATTTGAAAACCTTGCAAAAGCAATTGCACATATTGCAGCATATCTTGGCGATCAATTAAGCACAATACAACCGCATAAAGGAGTGATCAGTGATATAATTTGGGAGTATTGACCAAATTAAGAACGTCATTAAGAAGAAGAATCAAAATTTGGTCTGATACAACTTAAGAAAGAGTTTTCACCTGAAAAGCTTTTGATATAACATCATCATGGAGGGCAACCTGATTTCGACAATTACAGCAACTGTACAACCTCGGTCCAATTAACTCCGCCATCAAAGGCTATACCAACTTGCACCCGCTTCTTTCTATTCTTAGAACGAGATCCTTGTGAAAAGAGTGTGCAATAAAATTTCATTTCAGTACGCGACTAAAAGTGATTGAAAAATGTAATTTAACTTTGCAATGAAAGGAAAAAGAAACAAAACAAGGAAGAAATCAACAGTACAATCAGAAGCTTACCGCATCTATCAATAGACTTTGCAGCTTTCAGTAAATTTTAGCTAATCTAACACCCAGTATCTGTTGTTAGGAAAAATTGCCTGGATTAATATGTACAAGAATCAAGATGATACAGTCCTGGATAAAGATGATCAATAGGTGAAAACGAATAAGATATGGAACCGGAATGAGGGAAACAAGGAAGTAAAACCCAGAATGCGTACGTAAAGAAGAATGATGCACAAACTCGCTCATTAGGACATGAAAATGTGGTGTATATTTTAACCAACTGAATCAAGATTCCGTCCAGAGACACCCATTTCGATAAAGAAAAAAAATATATTAAATAACTGCACGAAGATTTCAAATTGGGAACAGAATCAATCAGCCACTCAGATCACTGAACAAAGTATTTCCATTCGATTTCGATTTGAAGAGCTAAAGCAATACAAGTTTCAGGAAAATTGTAATACCTGGGGACTGTCCCATGGTGTGATGGTGAATGGCTCTTTTGGAGGGGACAGCAGCAAGCGTCGAGAGCTAGAGAGCGTTAGGGTTCTCCGCTGGCAAGGTTGTGTCAGACTCAGAACTAGAATACCGTGGATTCACCTCGAAAGATAACCGTTTAATTTACAGAGTTATCCCTCAATATACATACAAATTAGCTAACAAAACGAATACCGTAATACGAAAAATATCATCTCCCCAAACAAAAGAAAAACATCAAATCTTAATCGCATAACTATACACAAATTGTGTCGGTATATAGATTTCTTTTATTTTGATGTCAGAGTATCTAAGGTTTTTTATATGAGCATCACTGACAATCATTCAGATAAGAATCTATGACTATAAGTGGTTAAAAAATCATTTTATTTATTTATTTTATTGCCAAACATGATAATAGATTTTGGAAATGCAGTATGATAATGGTGTGTTGTCCAACCGTACACGATTGCCTTGCTTCTGTGGTCCCTTTTTTGTACAAGACTAGACCAGGACATCTGTAAATTCTGATTTGTTGATATGTTTGATAAACCAATTACATACAAACCCTAATCTGTTGAAATTGCTTTCAAATTAGATACCAACATTTCTTTTACTTTGTATTCTTGATGCATTGCATTATTACTCAATGACAAACAAATAAATAAAACATGAACAATGACCTATCTCCCATGAATAGCTAATTTGATGCATACCATTACTTTTCTACGTTGTTTGTTGTTCATTATTGTGGGTTTCACGTGCTTTAATAACTGTGATGCAAATGACTATGTCACAAGTAAATAAGTTATGCTCACACTAATTCAGATTCCTTGTGCTATCTACTTAATTAGTGCTTACTACCTATATTAGAATCAAGTGTTTTGTTAATTTAATTTATATTTATTAGCTAGCTTGGTCCTTTCATCATTAAGCACTTAGAAAAGCTGTTCTCAGGTAAATAAAATTTAGTATTTGGATCACCTAACCCTCCAACGCCTTTTCTGGTTAAAACCGAAGGTCATATATGTCAGGGCTGGACTGAAAACGGGAAGAAAAAAAGGTCAAAGGGGAGAGCACGTGGGTCAACCGTTGCCAACAACTCATCTTAAACAGTTAACTATTCCTGCTAACTTTTATTTTACTTTTTTTGGTGATGATTCCGGCTAACTTTTTAATCCTTCACGGTAACCTCTTTGTTGGCTGACTTCGCATTACTCTACAACTTTACAATTCAATTCTGCTTTTAGTAGCCAGAAAATTTTCAAATAAATTATTTGGTGTCACATAACTAATTTTGAAGTTGTGAGTTGGCTTCAAGTATGTTCGGTGAATATAAAAATATTAAATTTCTTGTTTATCACAGATTTTTTTTTAACCAAAATAATAATTACCTCTTATTATACAGTACACATCATTAGAAAAAAAAAAATCTAAATTTGTATTTGCTTTTTCTTCTTTTTTTTTTTTGGTGGTATAAAGACATGGCGGGGAGCAATGCCAGACACATTTTCTGGTACCTTCCCCCTCCTTTTCTCTACCAGTTGCTTCCCCAACATCCCTTCTAATTCAGTCATTTGTATCTCATGCACCACATGGAAGAGTCGTCCTCGCATGAGATCAGATCCCCTCTCAGTAAGCATATTGCCATGCATCCTTAATTATACAATTTATACTCTTTTTTTTTTTATATATATTTTGTAGTATTAATGAAGTTTGTTCTCCGTTCTTATTGAACAACTGATCAGTATCCTACGACGAGAGAGATGAAGATGATGATAAAAATGTTGAGCACAGCCACCGCCGGTACCAGCCCACGTCGTCGTCGGACAGGGAGCAATTGGGGCAGGCTGATAAAGAAGAAGAGGAAGAGAACTCACCCATCAAACAGGTGGCTCTCACGGTGCCCACCGGGGACGACCCGTCGCTGCCGGTTCTGACCTTCCGAATGTGGGTGCTGGGCACCCTCTCCTGCGTCCTCCTATCTTTCCTCAACCAGTTCTTCTGGTACCGAACCGAGCCCCTCACCATCACGGCCATCTCCGCACAAATAGCCGTGGTCCCACTGGGCCACCTCATGGCTTCCAAAATCACAAGCCGCGTTTTCTTCAAAGGCAGCCGCTTCGAATTCACCCTCAACCCTGGCCCCTTCAATGTCAAAGAACATGTACTCATCACAATCTTTGCCAACTCGGGTGCTGGCACTGTCTATGCCATTCATATTGTCACCGCTGTCAAGGTCTTCTACAAGAAGCATATCTCCTTCTTCGTTTCCTTGCTTGTAGTCATCACCACTCAGGTACACAGCTAGCTATTTAATTTCTTTCAATATCCCACATATCTTTTCCTTTAATTGGCAACCGATTTTAATTAGGATTAATTGGTAGGTATTAGGATTCGGATGGGCTGGTATATTTAGAAGCTACCTGGTGGAACCAGCAGCAATGTGGTGGCCAGCAAATTTAGTTCAAGTTTCCCTCTTCAGGTATTGGTATTTATAAATGTATACTAAATTTATTACCTCTTTTCGTGCTACAGTATAATCTTCTGTGACAATACCATTATGGGTGGTTTTTTTTTTTCCATAAATTTTCTGCTATTCATTATTAGTCCCCCTTCTTTTCTTAATTATTGTAATTTTAGTCCTGTCCAGTTGAAACATCTTATTCTTACTCTACACAAAATGCATTTGAGGGGTTGTTTGCAATAAAACTGCATTAAGTAGGACTGGTACGTATACTTTTCAGCCCTGGGGCCCCTAAGCCGATGTCTGTCATAGTGATCCAATCCTCTTCTCCTTCCGGGACCACACCACAGTACCCACCCAAATTATAACTTTTGTAGCATTGCCATCCCAACAATTAGTTCCGAAAAAGAATTTCAGATTTTAGAGAAATGTGGGAGTGAGAATAAATTCTTAAGATCTCACCATTAAAAAAAAAAAAAAATTCTTAAGATCATCTCACTTTTCCTTTCTTAGGTAAAATATAAGGTCAGGCTCTCTAGAGTTTCAATTCTATGAATTCACTTGTACTGGCTTGGCTTCGTTTTTTAACAGAAAGATTTGATATGCCAGGGCCCTACATGAGAAGGAGGAACGGCCCAAGGGAGGGTTAACGCGATCCCAGTTCTTTGTGATCGCCTTTTTATGCAGCTTCGCCTACTACGTTTTCCCTGGCTACCTTTTCCAAATGTTGACTTCTCTATCTTGGATATGTTGGATATTTCCTGGCTCAGTGCTTGCTCAACAGCTTGGGTCAGGCCTTTATGGGCTTGGCATGTTCGCCATTGGCCTGGACTGGTCCACCATCTCAGCCTACCTTGGAAGCCCACTCGCCAGTCCATGGTTTGCCACAGCTAATGTTGCCGTCGGATTCTTGTTTGTCATGTACGTTTTGACTCCCTTGTGCTATTGGCTCAACGTGTACAAAGCCAAAACCTTCCCCATTTTTTCCGACGAGCTTTTTACCTCATCGGGTCACACTTACAATATTACTGCCATAATAGACTCCAATTTCCATCTGGACATGGCAGCATATGAGCGAGAAGGACGCCTCTATCTCAGCACTTTTTTTGCCATGACTTACGGTGTTGGCTTTGCAGCACTTACTGCTACCATCGTTCATGTTGCTCTCTTCCATGGAAGGTACACAATACTCCGGTTAAAACTAAACTCGATCTTGTTTTTTACTAGCTTTTGCACGCCTCCATGGCCACAATCCAATCATATGCAACTAATTAAATGATAACTATACTATATATGAAATTAATTAACTATAGAGAAATATGGGAGCAAAGCAAATCAAGTTTTAAGGAAAAGAGCATGGATATACACACCAAGCTGATGAGGAGGTACAAGCAGGTTCCTGAGTGGTGGTTCGTGTGCATACTCATTGTAACCATTGGAGCCACCATTTTTGCCTGTGAATATTACAATGACCAGCTCCAGCTACCTTGGTGGGGTGTTTTACTGGCATGCGGCATTTCCATGTTCTTCACTCTCCCCATTGGTATAATCACCGCAATCACAAATCAGGTCAGCAAATGAATGTACATGTACATGCATGCAGGCAAAGTGCTTAATTTGCAGTGTGTAGTAAAATTTCTTTAGCTAATTTTGGTGGTGTTGTACTATATATAATTCCAGACGCCCGGCTTAAACATAATCACCGAGTATATAATAGGGTATATCTACCCGGGATATCCTGTAGCTAACATGTGCTTCAAGGTGTACGGGTACATTAGCATGACGCAGGCCATCACTTTCTTGCAAGACTTCAAGCTGGGTCACTACATGAAAATTCCTCCCAGAACCATGTTCATGGCACAGGTTTGTGAATCAGCTTTCTTAAATGAATATGCAGCAATATTATCAATTAGTTAATCACTTATCATTGAATCCGTTGGTGGTGTGCTTAATTAGGTAGTGGGAACCCTGATCGCGGGAGTTGTGTATTTGGGTACGGCGTGGTGGTTAATGGAAAGCATCCCAGAAATATGCCAGGATACATCCTCTGTTTGGACTTGTCCAAGCGACACTGTGTTCTATGATGCTTCAGTGATTTGGGGTCTGATTGGGCCTCGTAGAATCTTTGGGAACTTGGGCGCCTACGAGGCAATCAATTGGTTCTTCCTGGGGGGAGCAATTGCTCCTATACTGGTGTGGTTGGCTGCTAGGGCCTTCCCACAGCAAGAGTGGATCGCACTCATCAACATGCCCGTCATGATAGGTGCCACGGGAATGATGCCTCCAGCGACTGCAGTGAACTACACTACTTGGGTCCTTGTGGGCTTTCTCTCTGGCTTTGTTGTGTATAGGTATAAGCCAGAATGGTGGCGGCGCCACAACTATGTGCTCTCTGGGGCGCTTGATGCCGGTCTAGCCTTTATGGGAGTGCTCTTATATTTTTGCTTGGGATTGGAAGGCATTAGTATCGATTGGTGGGGAAATAACCTTGATGGCTGCCCTTTAGCCCACTGCCCAACCGCCAAAGGAGTTGTGGTTAAGGATTGCCCCGTTTTCAGCTGAACATATCATACATAATAATGGTACATCCTCAGCTTTCCAAATGTGAAATGGGCGTTATCATGAGTTAATGTCAGAATGTTTTTGGTATAGAATTTTCATTATTTTCAGACAAATGATGAGCCGGCGATGATGGTTGATTCACTTGATTGTCTATATTGGAACTTAATATGAATAGATAAAGCTTATTGATACACATATGAATTCGATATCCTAGTATATTTCGATTACACATATCATTGTAAAATCATTAACAGATAATATCCATTTAAGATGTATACTTGAAGTTAAATGACAATCGGCAACAGCAATTATCGCGCAAAAACACATTTCCCTAGTATTCGTAAATACTATGGGGTCCCTTTTTCCAAGACCGTGCCTCGTTGGACATTTGATACGGTAGTAGGAGTTGTATTTTCTGAAAGGTGTTAGGGACTTTGCCTCCGCCAACCGCAATTTGATAGTTTATTGTGCGTTCATTCAGTGTTAGAGTGAAGGGAAAGGGATTCGTGATATAAGCTCGGCTATGGAGACGCAATCCGATGGTAACCAAGATACCATAGCCACCATCAAAGACATACGGCAACAGCTCGAGGCTCGAATAGAGTCGCAGCACAAGTCCCACCTGGAGTTGCTTGCTTCTATACAAGCCATAATCCCCAATATCGTCTCCTCCCTCGATCTCTCTCTCAAGGTCGTCTCTTCTTTCAATGATCGCCCTTTTGCTCCCACCCCTTCTCTACCTGATCCCAAATTCAATCCCAAAAAATCTACTGATTTCACTTACCCTTTCAATGCGGAAACCCGTACTAACCCTAGCCGCTCCATCGCCGCTAATCCCAAGAGACGAAACCCTAAAACCTCTCCGGAGTCAAACCCGGTTCGCCAAGTCGAATCTGAGAGCGAAAGTCCGTTAGCGGTGGTTCGATCAATGATCGCCGTTTGCCTGTTCGGGCGAGTTCCCTTTTCGCCAATTGATTCTTCCACAGTGTTGAGGAAATTGGAGAATGATCAGACCCAAACGCCGGTAGAAAAGGCAGCGCTTCAGGAGCTTGGAGGGGATTCGGGGGCCACACTCGCTGTAGAATTGGCCTTGAGGTCGATGGCGGAGGACAATGGCGGTGTTGAACTGGAGGAGTTTGTGGTCAGTGGGAAGTCGAGGATTATGGTTTTAAATATAGACCGAACTCGGCTTCTGAGAGAATTGCCAGAAAGCGCGAGGTATCAGCAACTCGAATCAACTTCTGGAGATGGAAATGTGAGTCAAAATCAAGGTCAGCAAATGAGTACCAGTGGCGCTGATGTGAATGGTGGATTGTTTGCAATGGGAGGGCCAGTTCCAAGGCCATTGCCTGATATGTGGCTGCCACCGCCGGATCCCCTTATGTCAGGGTTGCCGCCAATATTTCCAGGGGGTGGACCGCCAGCCCCAATGATGGGACCAAGAGGAACACCTAGAGTGATGGGTATGATGGGGATGTCTAGAGGGATGGGTGTTCCTACAATGCATAGACCCCCACTGGGGCCAAATTCACCAGCGAATGGGCCTAATGCGATGCCACAGAAGCCGAGAACTGAAGAGGATGACATGAAGGATCTTGAGGCATTGTTGAATAAGAAATCATTTAGGGAGATGCAGAAATCTAAAACCGGCGAGGAGCTTTTGGACCTAATTCATCGGCCAACTGCAAGGGAAACTGCTGTAGCTGCTAAGGTTCGTTAAATTCACTGCCTACTTTTATCGTAGCGTATGACTTGCCTTGAGTTTCAATTTCTTTAAGATCACCGGATTTCTAAATTAAGTGCTGGTAACCACTTTGAAAGTCTATTTACCTTGATACTCTGATTTGCCTTTTAGGGAATGCATGCATCATTTTTAAGTCATGTTTCGCTTAGTGGCAGGCATCATATTATCTGGAATTCTATGAAAGCAAATTTAGGCGTCTAAAAGTAAATACACGATCAAATGAGCCGCTGAAAGAAAAGAGGGGACATTAAGAGGAGATAAAACATACACTGACGTCTGATTCAATCTTCTTTGTATCTACATCTGAACTAGTGGGTGTGTTTTCTTAAAGCATTCACCCAATGTTCACATTGGTACAATTTTATGCTCCCTCTGTCTTCAAATTATGGATTCCACATATCTTTCCAGGATCTAGTTAACTAATTTGGTATCCTCCAATGTCTATTCCCCATCAGGCCATTACTTATGAAGAGATTCAGTATTGCCTAAATCTTGAGTGAACAATAACCTGTACCGAGGCTTACAAGTCACATCTTATATTTGTTCCATTTACGGCTATAGTTTGCTAGCCACTGAAATTGCCCTGTTCCTGTTCTCTCTCCCGTATGCTGTAAGCTTTAGGTCACTCCAGCACTTGTAACAGTTGGTTTGCAGCTAATTCTGCGTGTTTAAATGGCTGTTTCAGTTCAAAACAAAAGGTGGTTCTCAGCTGAAGGTTTACTGTTCATCTCTGACAAAAGAGGATTGCCGGCGTCAGTCTGGTTCATTTATAGCATGTGACAAGGTTAGTGACAGGGACAGCACGTTACTGTTTTCAGTTAATGCTCATAAAGATGTATGATCACCAGTTTTCAAAATTATTTGAACTTATGTCTTGTGAAAATCCCATACAATTTTTGCGCTACGAATCAAGGCAAAATTTAATGCATTAACTCTGTTGGAGCAGCCAGAAATCCTCTGAAAGTATGGTTAGCTCTCTTAATTTAATACTATTCAAAATGACAATGGAGGGTGAGAAAGAAAAAGCAGAGGTGAGAAGAAGAGTGTAATTTGGTGCTAAATTACATTATTCCAAATGATTTAGCTTAGTGATTCCTTATCTTTGAGGAATCATATATAAATGTTATGTGTTTCTTCTCATTTTTTACATTTATAGACTCAAAATCTTCTTAAGAAATTGCCCTTTAAAGTTTGTTTTCATTTGTTTCCCCACAATAAAGTCTTTGAGGCAGCTAATCAGATATGCTGTAAATTTCTCTTCCAGTCAGCACAACCTTGATAAAATTTTATTAGTGCTGGAAATTCAAAACATTACATTATGGATGATTTCCATATTATAGAGCATCTAGACTTTTCAATTGGTTTCACTCTATTTTACTGTCAATATAACAGCATGCATTGTTTGATCAGTTTAATTAGTTAAAGCCATTGTTAGAGTAGAAATTTGCATTTATTAATATTAGGGAAAAATACAATTTACTCCTCTATGGTTTATTGACTTTCAATATTAGTGCACTAAGTTTAAAATCCTACACTTGAGTTTTACGAACATATAGCCCCCTTCAAGATTTGCAAATACTGCAAATGTTAATATTTCAGGTAAAAATGATGATGGAGGGAACATATGCCATGTCTTTTCCTATTTTCTTCACCAAAAGTACACAAACAGAATACACAGCCTTTTTGAATGCAATGTTTTATCCCGTTTTCCCACCAATTACACAGTTTCTCCCTTTGTTTCATTTTCTTCAATTTACTCCCAAAACACATATTTTTCTCCCTTGTTAAGAAGACGTTTTCCCACATAGCTTGATAAAAATCTTGTGTTTTAGGTGAAAACAATGATTACATTTGATGTTTTTGAAAATTTCAAATGGATAAAATGTAATGACAGTGAAATTTAAGGGGGTAAAATGTATGCTTTTAAACTTCATGCACTAATATTAAAATCCATGAAAACTTCAAGGGGTAAACTGTAATTTACCCACAATATTATGTTCAATCTCTATCAGCTTCTTCGTATCTGTTAAAACTTAGAAGTATTCTTTGCATTGGTTATTTTTTTTTTTTCGTTGAGTAGAGGGGGATATTTGATCATTATTTTTTTAAATTTAACTTACTTATGTAAAGAAAAATGAATAGTTTTGTTCATTCCCCTGTGGTTCTTTTTTATTTTTTTTTCTTATTGGTGTGGTCACATCATGTCTGAACTGCCACTATATGCATTCTTAAGGGTGTTTAGTGGGTCGGTTTGGTCGGGTTTGTGGCAAAATCCCAACCAAACCTCAAAATTTGCAAAAATTTTCAACCGATATGTCCCTTATTTTGCATTGCACCTGAACCAAATTAATCCAAGAGTGAATAGGTTTTGGTGGGTTTGGGTGGTTTGGTTTTAACACTCAGCATATGAAATCAAGTAGAAGACATGAGAAACATCCATGCAGGAGGTTCTTAAACTAGTTAAACAGCAGCAAGTAGTGCACAAACCGGATTTCCAGCATTCAACACTGCAGAAGTCAATCTGCCATTTTGCATCCTCTGATTTCAGCAACAAGCCACCAATATCCTGCACTCAAAGGTTGTGCGCCATGCATGTTGTAGAGGGGAGGTCACCAGAGAAGTCAGATCGGTGTCAGAGAGAATTGTAAACTGAGAACACTGCAGGAAAAATGAAAGAAGATAGGGGTGGGGAGAGGTAAGATCACTTTGGAAGAAAGAAGAGGGGGAGAGGGGAGGTCTGCAGGAAAAACAAAGGGGATGGGAAAAATAAAGAAAAGGAGAAGAAAGAGGGGCCTTGGGAAGAACAGAAAAGGGGATGTGAGAGAGAGGGAAGAGACTGGTGGAAGTAAAAAATGAAGAGTAGCGATCTGAGGAAGGGAAAGAGTTTTAAGAGGATTTGAACATGGAACTTTTAGTCAAATAAGAAAATAAAATACCACTGAGCTAATATATTTAACACATGATATTTCCAAAAATTCATATATATGTTCGGTTCAGTTGGTGACAGAAAAAGTTTTCTGACCCATCAACTGAACCAATCCAAGCTAAAGTATAGAATTCTATACTAATTTAAACTGAAATAAAGTCGGTTTTGATTGGTTTTTTGGTGAGTTTTGGTTGGATTGGATTTGGGTTGGATCGGGTTTGTGCACCCCTATGCATTGTCATGAGTCATGACCATTGGTTTGTTATATATCATGTATAAATATTAAATGTTAATTATAAATCTATAGTAACTATACCTAAATACTTTGATGTTTAGTTGTTAACACAGTTTAACTAAAACTTTCTTAAACTTAGTTTCTCTAAACGAAAGTGTTTCACCCTGGAAAATTGAATAGAACAATGAGTTCACTTTTTAGGTTAATCATATGAACTCATGACTGGCTACCTAGTCTTAGTTATGCTATGAGTCTTCAATCGGAAGATTATAAATCTATGTGCCCACGTAACAGTGTTGTTGCACAGTTTTAAAGCACCTTTATCTGCATCAAAACGCTTTCTGGTATTTCATATGGTGTTTGGTTAACAACTATTACCACTTTTATGTGTCATTAGATTTTTTTAATTATTTAAATGTTTATGAAGAGAAGCATGTATTTGTTGCTTCTGATTTTTATTTGTAGATTCTATATCTGCCCTATGCTCAAACTATAGGCGATAGTCTGAATCTTGTTCAACGAATAAGATGGGTCATATCTTTAAACGAAGGCTGACCTTTGGTAAGCACTTAATTGTGACCTGGTTTCTCTCGTGAAAAGCTTAATTATGCTCAGAATTGATTCTGGTATCAACATGTGTCTATCACACTATGTAACTTTGAAAGTTGGTATTTACATTCTTAATTATCTTTTCTTGACTTCACAGGGAGTATCCTTATTTTGACAGGTTCATTTTAGGCGGATCATTGCTCCTCATACTGACATCAATTTAGGAGACTGTTCTTTTCTTGATACGTGCCGACACATGAAGGTATGCCTTTTACATGTATATATTTGTATATAATTGGGAATGGGGTAATTCAACTGCCTTTGGTAGGATTCGAACCTTAGGCCTCCTCCCATAGAGCATGGATCTATACATATATATTTGGAAATGGTTTTCAATCATGTTTCTCACTAGTTGAAGTTTAAGTTATTCTTTTGCCTTTGATAGACATGCAAGTATGTTCATTATGAGTATGACCCTACGCCCGATGTGTCTCCAATGATGATGGGGACAGCTCCTCCTCCTCCCAAGCCACTTAAGCCTCAGCGTGCTGAGTATTGTTCAGAAGTTGAACTGGGTGAGCCTCAATGGATTAACTGTGATATTCGTACCTTTAGAATGGACATATTAGGGCAATTTGGAGTAATAATGGCAGATCCACCATGGGACATTCACATGGAACTGCCTTATGGAACAATGGCAGATGATGAAATGCGCAATCTTAATGTTCCTGCTCTGCAGACTGATGGTCTCATTTTTTTGTGGGTCACTGGACGTGCAATGGAGCTTGGACGTGAATGGTATATGTTGTCTCTGTTCATATGTTAGTTGCATTTTGTTATTCAGAAATTTGTTAATATGTAATTTTTTTAACCAATGAAAGTTGAGTTTGCTTACTGTTAATGTTCCTGTATTTGCCTTTAATATATGTCATAATCCCTCTGCAGTTTAGAACTCTGGGGATACAAACGTGTTGAGGAGCTTATTTGGGTGAAAACAAATCAACTTCAACGAATAATCAGAACTGGGCGTACAGGCCACTGGCTTAATCACAGTAAGGAACATTGTCTTGTTGGAATAAAGGGAAATCCAGAAGTAAACAGGAACATTGACACTGATGTTATTGTTGCTGAGGTCCGGGAAACAAGCCGCAAGCCAGATGAGGTTTGTATAACAGATTCCCACAAGTAGTCAAGTTGTCTTAGTTAATCCTGTCCATCAATGCCTTGAGCCACTTCATCTCTGCAAATGGTTGTTCTAACATGATGATAGCCTGGGTAGGGGAAAAAAGAACATTATAATAGGCATTCACATGATACTGTTCTACTATTTTCTTTCTGCATTCCTGATTTTTAAGCCTGCGGCTTTCGAACTTGAAATCTCTCTAATTGCTTGGAGAAATAACGGAGACAGAAAGAAGCTACGATCTCTCTTTTCCTTCTTGAAGAGGAATAATGCTTTTAAGCCTATACCATTCTTGTCTGGTTGTTGAATTTGGAATTATTCACATGCTTAGAAATATCGTAATTATAAATATACCTTTTCACAAACTACAATCTCTTTTTTCCTTCTTGAAGAGGAATAATGTTTTTAAACCTATACCATTCTTGTCTAGTTCTCGAATTTGGAATTATTCACTTGCTTAAAAATACTGTAATTATAAATATTTACTTTTTACAGATGTATCCTATGCTGGAGAGGATAAGTCCAAGAACAAGAAAGCTGGAATTGTTTGCCCGCATGCACAATACCCATGCAGGGTTGGTTTTCTTGACTGGTGTCTGTTTCTTTGAGTTTTCTTCCTTGGTAAACTTGAAAATAATTTGACGAAGCCTGCTATTCCCACACCCAATTTTGACACATAATTGCCACAACCCATATTCACAACCATAGATGTTTGGGACCCAATAACTGGGTGGGTTCCCAACATCTATGACTATGAATGGGGTTGTGGCCATTATGTGTCAAAGTTGGGCGTGACAGTAGAGTAACTTTAATTTGATTAAAGATGCGATTGTGATATATTTTTTAATTCTAATATGAGTGGACACCTTATTTGCATGATACTGTTATAAATCAGTGATGTTTATCATGTGATTGTGATTTCTTGGACAAAAAACCTTGATTTAATTATGAAAGGTCTGGATGAAATGCAAGTTGTTCAAATGCGTTTTATGGATGTTGGTGTCAAAAGTCATGTAGATAGAAGTTCCTAGGCTGTTTGTGGAAATTTTTTGTAATCGATTGGTGTTTACCCATTTTCTGTCAGATGGATGTCACTTGGTAATCAATTACACGGAGTAAGGTTGGTTGATGAGGGACTACGAGCAAGGTTTAAGGCTGCATACCCAGATGTAGAGGTGCAGCCCCCATCACCTCCCAGAGCTTCTGCCATGGAAGTGGATTCTTGTGCGGCTGCACCAATGAGGGGTCCATTTGCAGCTACAGAATCAAAGTCCACTGCAACACAGTTTGTTGAGCCTGGGGCACCAGAAACTGGCTATGCATCGGAGAAGTCAATGGCCGTGGATGTTGATATTGGCTAAGCTTCCTCGGGTTTAATCATTATTGGCGGAGGAATATCCATAATAAAGCTGAAAGGAAAACATCATTTTAACTTTTTGTTTGGGGGAGGGGGGAAACGGGAAGAGTAGGAAGTTTTTAGCGAAAAAGAAAAGTCTGATTTGGACGAAAATTTTGAAAGACATTTGTTGAAGCATGCAGAAGTCGACAGTTATGAGCTTATGAGGGTTGTTTCAAAAATCTCATTATAGCCGCACTTGTATGTCACTCTGGCACAGTCTTTCACGTTCGGATGTGAAGTAGTATGTGTTATGTTTGGTTGTTTTGCTTTCAGTATACTGATTTTGCGTTCACATGAGAGTAGGACGATATACATTTGGTGTAGCGTAAAATTATTGATCCCTGCAACTTCGTATCAGCCCGGAGAAGAAGTTGTCTTTGCAAGCACTGCACTACAAAATTCCCCTGTACATAACTTGATTTAAGGCAATTGGTTCCCTTTTACTACTAAGCTCCCACAATCCAATTATAACAATATCTGGCTACTCGGTACTCGCGATCGGCCACAACGTAATGTAACCACTAACAACTGAGAGCGGAACTAGAACACGTAAAATATTTAACATAATTAAAGCACAAAATTATACCAAAAGTCCCAGTGACCGACACGACAATGTCCCGGCAAATGCACAATTATTTCCAGCTGGCAGCCCCATCACTAAATTTATCTCATCTGTTTATTCTCTTCCAATCACAATGTTCTCTTCAATATAATATATTCCGTTTAGGAGTCCAGATTGGCACAACTGGAACAGCTGGGTACAACCGTCCCAATCCCGGGGTTGAGTTTTGGGACCTACCTATCATCACTCTTTGGTTCTTTATTTTCTTTATTAAAGAAAAAGCCAACGCAAAAAATCCCAACGAGCGAGAGTAAGATTGAGATTCGACGAGCTTTTCCTCTTCTCTCTTCACACTTCCTAGATTGCTCTGTTGAAAGGCGCAAAAGCATCATACAAGAAGATGGAATTCTGTACTGCGCTAGTAAATAACACTGATGACAGAATTACAATTTTAATTTATAAACTCTCAGAAGTCAGAAGCCTCTCGTGCCAAATTCACCAATAGGTAGTTTAATTGAAAAGAAAACCCAAAAAAGGAAAAAAAAAAAAAAGAAGAAAGAATCAATATCAAGTAACAACGGAGGGTTGAGAAAGGGAAAGGAAAGAGAAAAAGATACTCCGATTCAGACAAATCAACAGTTGCCCTCACACAATTATTAGACAGATGAAGGCGCATAGCGCGGTGAATCCAATCAAAGTAAAAGGAGATGTGAGGGGAGGCGATGAAGAAGGAGAGACTGGAATGGTACCGAATACGGTGGGATAGGAGGGCGCATATTGTGGCAATGCAGTTGGAGGATAGGAGGGAGCATTTGCGGTGCCGTTTCCGCCAAGCACAGATATATGAAGCTTCTGCTTCTTTTGGCAATGACCTGCCTCAGCGCTGGTGAAGTAGAGTTCCCCGTATGAAGTGATGTTAAACAAAGAGTTGCCATTGTTCATGTATAAGATCGGATCTTTGAGGTTGCAGCTCTTGTAGGACTCCTCTGTTACTTGAATAACCGAATCTTGACTAGGTGGGTATAGAAACACTGCGTGCATTGATGTAACATGTAATAGGAAATGTAGGTAAATATAGAAAAGAGGAGTACTACCAGAAATTTAGAAAGAAAGAAAGATGGGGATGATGGAAAGTAAACTTACAGAGCGAATCTCCAATCCTGAGATTATGATATTTAGACCATTTGGCGTACACATCTTGGTTTGCTGAGGTGGGTATCCCCCAAGCATCTAAGTCTCCAACTTTGTACTGATAGCAGAGCACCTTGGTTTGTATCAACACCAACATAAGCAAGTGAAAGAGCAATAGTAAGTTATAATATCTGGCACTGGCACTGGCACTCGCAATGGAAACTTTGGCCATCCTATTCTTCATTATCGCACTGCTCACACGGACACAGCCCTTGCTTGCCTCTGCCTCCGCTCTTTCTATTTCCTCAGTTCAGGACAGCCCACGCGGGAGAGGTATATATATTTTATTGACTCGATCAGGCCTGGAGTAGGGACAGATCAGCATAAATGTGATTTACCTAATTGCCCTCTTCCTACCCTATTGCTGTTACTTGTTCTCTTGTTGCTTTGGACGCATAATACATTCCAAGCAGTGAAAACTGGAAGAATTGAAGTCTAAAGATGGAATGGAACAACAGATGGTTAAAATTATCCAACAAATTGTTGTTAATTATTGCTTGCTTTCTAATCCCTGCAATGAGTATGAGGTGGAAGGGAACGCTGTTACTCAACAGAGAATATGGTGAGATAAATGGTAGTGGCAAGCCTGGAAAAAAAATCAATCATTACACTGATCATGTTTTCCGCACATGGACCAGTTGGCGGTCATGCCACTTCACTTAAGTGTTTTTAGTTCGGAAACGGATTCAGAAGACTGCGGTCTCTTTTTCTCTTGTGTATTATTAAGTGTATGAATTGAATTGTATCACATTATTGATCATGTGCAATGTGCAGCGTACCAATTTGTGTGCAGCTGCAGGCACATCACATGGTTGGCCAAATGGAGTTACATGATTTTTATTGCCCAATACAAAACTAATTAAAAGAATTATACTCATATATACATTTTATGATATTTATACAAAGGTATAAGGACTGAAACATTTAGAGATTAAGCCCTAAACGCAGAGCTTCACTTGAGTTGTGTTCGTGCGGTACAAAAACCCATAATACTTCAACATGTAATAATTGCACCAATAAATGTAACAGTTTTACTATTTTCACAAATCTTTACTAAACTCTCACTTAAATGGTAGAGATTTGTATATGTAATGCTGCAAGAAACACCTTGAAAAGTGATTTATGCAATTTAGGATAACCTTTAATAGCAAGATTTAGAGCTTTGATTTATGTCTGTAAGCATTTCATTTAAATTTGCATTTGACATGAGATCCAGCCTAACATAGTTTAATAACTTTCTGGTTTGCCAATAGCTAGGCAGGCTCATTGATAATGAGAATACTGCAATCTTTTTTTATCTTCTGTATTTTTATCATTATGCACATAGACGAGGAGTCGTATGGAATGGAGATTGTTTGAACTGAATGATGACCGTAACAGATGTCGGCTCAATCAGTTGAAAATTATGCAGAAAATTTACAGAATTATTATGAAGCTATGCGACAAGACCATTGCTTAGTATTTCACAATGCTTTCTTCTCTAAGTGCATTGCCTTTCTTTCTCGCAATTAGTGTTGCAGTCTGCATAAGGTTGCTCACCCCCTACTGCTGTTTGATTAAAATTAAGTTGTTCATCCATAGGTTTATCATTTAAAAGATGTTTCTAATTCTAGAGCAAATCAGATTAAAAGAATATATATATATATATATATATATATATAGAGAGAGAGAGAGAGAGAGAGAGAGAGAGAGCATAAACTCACATTGTAGCAGCACAATGCATAAAAGGATGCAAAGATCACGAATAGGGAAAAAGTTTATGACGGTGCTCCGGGATGTACTGAGACTCGATCTTCATGATAGATGACCAAAATATCTCCATACAAGCCGTGGAGCTGAGTGAATACATCCTGACGATGAGATACTAGCTACCACCCTCCAACATCAGGAGACGCTACAATTAACTGTTCAACTTTTGGTGATGAGGTAGCCATCTGCAGTCTATATGTCTTAGATCTTCCCCCAGCATTGAATGCCTAGATAGAGCGTTTAATAGAGATTGAATGGCACCAAGCACCGCAACTATCTTATCTGATACGTGTATATATATATATATATATATATATATATATATATATATATATATATATGTGACAATCCTAATTTATCACACTTCCCCTTTTCAGCATAATGGAAGAGTTGAAAGTGCTGCACACGAGAAAGGAGAAGTAATCATGATATATCGAACTAGAGCATCAGATTTGCCAAACCATTACATTAGCGATGATTGTTTAAAAGGCTACAATCATGCATCTCATCTCAACTGTGTTCCAATGCAAAAACTTGATGCAGCGCTTCTATATTTATTCTTTTTTTTTTCTTTTATTTGGACTTCAGACTTCCATTTGTAAAAGCTAACGATGAGATAAAGGAGATGTTTAGAAGTATGCATCTGGGAGAGAGATAAGGAGCTGTTTAGTAATTCATCAGCAGCTATGGCCATGGCAGTGCCGCTGCACTGAGTGAGTAATTTCTTATTTTCTGACTATTCTCGATATTTTTACTCTATGATGACAGAAGAAATAAAAAATGGCCATGTCAATTGCTAGAAAGCATCAAATGGAGCAACAGGGCCAGATCCCAAAGTATCTATAGGTAGATTCCCATACAAGTATGGTAAATGAATGAATATATAAAAGACATTTAACTCGGTAATACTAAAAAGAGCAGCGACACAAATTAGAGGTCCGACTCCGACATTCAAATCTAACACCGCCGTTCTGACCATCTGATTCACGTGCTCATATCCAGTGGTCCTTTCATAATACTACGGTAGCTCCAATCTCCACCAACTGAGCCTGGCAGGAACATTATCAATAACTCATTCTCGCATTTTTGCCAAAGTAATTTTGGTCCATAGTTGGATGCTCTCACATCAGGATGAGTCGCTCCCCTAACTCCCTCGGGTGGGTTAGAGGCTAACTGGCTATTCACTGTACAATACCCGTACACTATACTAGAGCGTATACGAGATTGATTACCCAACATCGCACTCGTGACCAAGACTTTTATATTGATTAAAAAATAATATAAGCTGTTCTTTATCAAAAAGTTTTAGCAAAATAATTACAATAAGAATTATTATTAGTTCATGCAAATTTGGTATTTTATGTAACATTTTTTTCTCAACATAATAACCGTACTTTTGTTGTAATCTTGTGATTATTTGAAGGACTTCAACGAAAATTTGCAAAAGTTGATCAAGTAATGCACTTCAATAAAATGGATGTTACAGTTGCATTAGTTTATGATATGACTAACTACAAAATTACATAGATCTGAGTTTTGTCACATTTTGCGGTAAGACTAAGTAGTCTTCATATATATATATATATATATATATATATATATATATATATTGGGATAATTTTGTTTAAGGTCAATTTACGCAATCTTATTCACCCAAAAAGGGAATACGCACTCGGTGATTTTGTGTGCAATCAGTTTCTAAGATATTTGTCTATCTGGCTTCTATTTTTTCTTTTTAGCTAAATAACTTGCACAATCCAACCTTAACTGAAATTCTGTTCTCTAACTTTTACCTTGCATTTTCAACCCACATTCCAACCAACAATATCAATAACAAAAACTATAAAGTAATTCAACCATTGATATCTTCTCTCCCATAGAGGTCTAACTCGTCAAGAGTTTTTTTTTTTTTTTTTTGTACTCAAAAAATAAATTAAGAAAAGTAGCAACTTAACTCACTTGGGATGCAACCTCTTACTCTGGTAGGACAAAAGAGATCTATACAAGCCCAGATCCAATAAATAAAAACTAGCAAGAATAAAAGTCCAATATGTAGGGGATATCATTGTTTCCAGGGTTATGTCCCCAAAATCTACTATGACAACTCGCGACAATTTTCATCTGCAAAATCATTGTTTCCAGGGTTATGTCCCCATAATTTACTATGACAACTCGTGACAATTTTCATCTGCAAACTTCGTAGGTTGCAGCACGATACAGCGGACGAGAAGCTCATTTACATCTGAATTTGAATGAAAGAAAAAAAATGAGATTAACATTGAAAGACCATCATTTTGCTTATTTGCACTTGCTGGTAAGATCTTCGCAGATGCTTATTGAACACAAGGCAGGTTGGATCTGGGAAGATATATGACTTATCAACCATCATCAATATCCAAGGGATCAGTTCCCCTTCAGCAACGAGAAAGAATGCATATTCAGCATATAATTTATTACCCACGCCTGGATGTACAAGCACTTCATTAAAGAATATCAGAATTCATCAGCTTTCACTTGACTTCCTCCCTTCTCTCTCCATTTTGTTCCGAACTAGCTAGAGCAGTTAGCTGTTGTTGCAACTGTTCAAAGCGATAAATCATCAATTAGTTTTACTGCAACATTTAAACTTTTCATTTGTACAATTTCTGCGATGCCATCTTACTGCTAAGCCCTAACCTAGATGGCTTAGGAACACATATTATAAGTAAAGCCTTCACAAGGTCAGGTTTTCAAAAATAAAACAAAAACAAATTGAGTTTGACTGGATATAAAACTCCTACAAAAACTTACCTGCATGTATTTTAACTTCTCAGCAGTCAACTCATCGGTCAAATTGATCATCCTGTGACACATGTGAGACAGAAAAGAGGGGGGGGGGGGGGGGGGCAGAAAGAGGGGATTTAGTTAAGTTCTTTTTAACACAGAAACTACTTATTCACACTGATATAACTAACCTGATATAACTAACCTGGTCTGAAGTTCTGAAATTTTGACAAGCAGCAGACGTTCCCTCACTGAAGCTGCTGAATCAACCTATAGACCACTCAAACGTCAGAGGATAAAATTAACATCATACGAAATCATTACATGCAGTCCACAGGCTTACGCAACAAAAGCAGAGATAACTAGTACATCGAATAAAATGGGCGCGCACTGGTTCAAGAGTTAATCAAGCAAACAAGTGAAAGGGATACATCATATGACAAAATACTCACACTTCCATTGTTCTCTGAGCTGCGAGGTAGTGGTGGCAACTTTCCATTTTGAGAAGCTGAAAACATTGATTGACTCACTATAACGTTTATATATATATATATATAAAAATGGCTTATTCACACCTTTGGTCCCTCATGTTTCAATTTTGCCCCCTAGTTTAAATTGCATTAATTTTACCCTCATGTTTTTACATAAGCAATGAAGTCCCTTTATAGCCTAGCCATACAATCAAAAATTGATGATGCGACATTTAATTTTCTGGTGTGACCATTCTCTTACTGACATGGCCTAACTCAATGTCATATCAGTCAAGAGACTCACCGTTCAAATCACATGAGACACAAGTTCTTACTTACCAACACTTGCAATCTGCTTCCATGTGTGTTTGGAATGAATTCTCTTGATCTAATTTGGAATAGTGTTAGGTTACACCGGTAAATTAACAGCCATATGAATAAATTTAATAGCCAAATCATCAATATCCATTTTAAGTGTAGTGGATGAGTTATGGAGAGACTTAATTGCACATTAAGTACAAGTATGCGGATGAAATTAACAATCGAAACTAGGAGGATGAAATTGAAACAATTTGAAAACCAAAGGGACCAAAGTGTATTTAAGCCTACAGAATTGGCCCAAGCATAAAAAATGGAAAAAACCTGCACTCACCATCAACAGCCTCAGCAGCTTGCAAGGTATTCAACAGATTCATTATAAGATCCTGGCATCAAATAAGACTTTCCAATGAGATTATAATTCAGCATAAAGTTACATTTAAGATGGAATCATACTTCCAAGAGGCCATCGAATTATAAATCACTTCTTAACTCTAGTTTGTCTCACCTGCTGAATAGATGTCTGCAGGAAAAGATTTTGGAGGTGAGGCATAACAAGTGATGCAGGAATGTTGATATTGGCAGAATCCTTGGGAGGCTGACCAATTGGCTGAAGAGAATAAGAGGGAATTTAATGGAAGACAGACAACTCTATTATATTTAAATGAAATAATAACATATGCATCCTTGATGTTTTGAAACTACATATTACACAGTTTTCCCTTTTGGCAAATAAAGAAGCAGAATTTTTGTTTTATTTTTGGATCAAGAAGAAGCAGAAAATTTGCAAACTATAAGGGGGCCTCAATTTACTCAAGTATGGGAATACACAGACATGTTAGAAAATGCTGATAAACAAGAGAGCTAAGGTTAGAGCAAATGGTGAATGTGCAAACCAATTGTTTGGAATCCAACATCCAATCACCAACACTGGCAGATTTCCGTAGTGGAGATCCCTAAATGTAACACAACAGAACATCAGACAGAAGGACAGATAGAACACAACTAAATAAATAATAATTAATCATTTCATCAACCAACCTGCGAAGATCTGCGTGCAACTGAACTTAGGGGAATATCCTAAGGCACAATATTAAGTCAGTCAAAGTTTAAACTATAGGACAAATTGATTACAAGAATAAAGTATACCTTCACAAGATCTAAATTTTCTGATGTTACTGAGAATCGCCCTTTAATTTGCACTAGATTAGCCTTAGATTTGTCATCTAAAGAATCCCTGAATCCTACCAAAATGAGGACGAAGAAAATTAACTCAGAGAATTACAAGATGATTGGATTTAGGAAATACTAGCATTTGCTCAAATAGCTATACAGTACACACGGCATAAATGTAAGTACCCCCAGAAGACTTAATTGGAGCCGATAAACTATTTGCTGAAGCTCGGTTTGGAAGCGTCAATGGACCACTAAAGCTTGGAGCTCGTCGCTGATTATTCTTTTCACCTGATGGCTGATTATCCTTCTCAAACCTAGAAATAACAAAGATTTACATATTTCCACAAGCAAAATATCATTATGGAGACAACAGGCCTCAATCTCCAACAAGCACACATTAAAAACTGGAAAGAAGCAAACAATGTTGGATCCATTAATTCAAACTCTAAAGGACAAACTTACTATGGTGTATATCAAGAGACAACTCAAGAAAGATAAAAGGAAAAAAGAGGATTCTCACACAATTATGTCTTCAGAAAGACTTCGAACTTACTTCAAAACAGATAATCAAAAAATGAATAAAATCAGATGTGTATATGTCCCTAAACATGTATTAATTTTCATATTTATGAGTTACAGCCACTTTTTCTCATCAAATATATATACAATAGATGAATTATTTTTCACATTATCAGCCGCAATCCAGCATGGCAACATACTGAACACATGTATTAAAGTTTCATTCTTATTCTCTTATTATCTTCAGTCCTTCTACATGATGGTAAATTACCAAAACAAAACAAACTAGAAATCCAACTATTTGGACATTACTTAGCCCAACTGTCGTTTTTTCCAAACTGTAGAAGTGAAATACTATCTGACCAACAACTAACAGATCCATCAGATAAATGATGGATTGAAACAATTAATAATTAACATATACTAAATCATTTTTCTTTAAATTATTTCCATGATGATGAGAAGTCAGTTATCTCAAATTTCTGGCCCCAGCACATTAACAATCTCACTGAGCATAATATGATTTTAAGTTTCATTTGCAAGGTCAACATGGAAAGCATCTCAAAGGCACAAGTTTGATATACACATGTTGTCAATCCTATGATTACTCCAGAGCAGCATATGCGCAAAATTAACAGGCACACAGTATATTTTCAAAAAAAATAAAAGCACATACAAGCCTGCCATTCATGTCTTTTCTCAACTGGTATAACTATGTAAGAACAAAATCAAAGACATAAAATGGAAATTATACTGTACCTTTCTAATGTACGCCCTCTTTCTGATAAAGGACCTACCACAGCACCTGGCGCCAATGGCCCACTCTGGGTTTGCCGACTTTTCACTGATTGAGTTTTAATTTTGCTTGTTCCCATATCCTTCTCTGAGGTAGATGCTGTTGTCCCAGTAATTGATCCATTCCCCTTCAAAATACTATTTTCAGGGCATCCAGATTCCTGAATATCATTTTCAAGAGTCTTCCCCTTTTTATTTATACGATCACTTATTTGTATGTCAATACCACTTGTTTCTGATGTGAACTCATCCTGCGGTATTTTGTCTGAATTCTTTTTCCCCACATAAGAGTGGGAATCAGTTGGATCCTGTCAAGACAAACAACAAAGATGAAGGTCCATTATTTTTCAGTGAAGAATATTAAGAACAGTTGAATCAACAATAGAATTGAGTGATACGGTCCTCCTTAGAACCTTATAATTGGTCAAGAATCCGGTTTCGTCTTCTTCTCTCATCTCCACAATATCGTCATCATCCTGCACCTACCAGAATTGGAAGACATTAGTTCTGACAAAACATAAGAAGCTTTATGGTCAAGTAAATACAATCTGTAGACACAATAATCCATACCAATGAAGCTTGCACTTTTAAATCATCAACATCAAAGTTCCACGCACTAACTCCTCGTTGGTATTCACTCTAAAAAGAAATATACATAAGTAAATTAGTTTAAGTTATAGAAGTAAGATATTCATTTGAACCCTTTTTCATTTTTCTTAAACTGAGCCTTTAAAAGGTCAAAATCCTAGAAAGGGAAAAGTTTTTTGTTAATCTCGTTTGTTTGTAAGAACTTTGCTCTTTTTTCTTTTTTTTTTTGGGGTTGGGAGGGGGGATTACAAGAAAAAGAAGCCCTACCATTTAAAATCCAGATTATTATAATTAAGAATTTATTTTACAAATCTTAAAGTTTTTCTTTACAAGGCATCTGCCATCCCAAGTACTAAATGTGCTGAAAATTTTCTTCAAGAGTCCAACCAACCAGACTCAAACTAGCTGTCCAGCAAAAAGGAAAACTTGGTTGCATCACCTATACATCCATAAAAATGTTTCCAGGAATTAATGATCATATGACATTGTGGGTGTACTATGAATGTGAACATCAGCTTTTACCTGTGATATTGCTTCTTGTTCTGCAGAAGGCATTTTCTTCAGCGCTAATTGAGCTGCATCTTTAAGCTGCAAAATTTTTGAGTCAAGCCATACCAGGACAAGAGAAATCATTGAATCTGCAACAAAGTATATATGGGAGCAAACCTGGAGGGCTTTAACACGATTCCAAAGGGGTGGTAGGTCCGCAAATAATTTCTTCACAGAAAGCTCAGGAGGCTTAGCATGTTTGAAGAAGGAGTGTTTCAATAACTTCTCTGCTGATGGCCTCTTTGTTTGATCTTTCACCAGGCACATAGCAACCATTTCCTTAAAAGACTGATCACAACTGGAAATACTTTAATTAAACTACTATTGTAAAAGATATACGTTAGACAAAAGTGACTAAATCTGAATCCCTTGTCACTGTATATACGATGACTACTGAACCAAATTAAAAAAATAAATATCACAATGAAGTGTCTTGTGTAACAATCTAGACAGAAAGAACACTGATACCTTAGAGAATTTTTTATCACGATCATAATCGAGTCCAGGAGGGGCATTTTGTATGGTCATTAGAAGAACCTATTTATAAAACAAAGAGTTAGTTGTTATGAACTATATACAAGAATGTGAATAGCAGAATTTCCAACAAGTGCCCAAACATTTTTGTTAAAAGCCCACTGGAATTAATACCTTCATGGGTGGATATTTTGAAAAAGGTGCATGACCATGAGCCAACTCCAGCGCCGTAATCCCAAAAGACCAAATATCAGCCCTTCAACATTCATGTGATAAAGAATCTCAGTAACCAGAGCCAATTATTCAATCAAGACAACAAGACAAAAGATGTTCCACAGTTGAATGACAAAATGGATGAGAAAAACTTGCACCAAATGGGAAAGCCTCTAATATGTGCTTCCTGAATTAAGTAGCTACAAAAGTCTATTAAGTAATGTCCACACATGGATCTAAAACTAAGCCAATCTGCTTACCTATTCTAACATCTAATTTCGTAATGAGATTCCACTTGCACCAATATCTATCTAAACAATGCATGAATTTCTTTCAGTGATGATCATACCCAGAATACTATAGCAGAAACCAAATGTTTTCAGTTGGTGCTGTCATAAATGGCACATTAGTTTTGGTAAGGCATATTAGATAGCAAAAAGTGCATGTGACACTTGGACTAAGCTTTAGGAGGAGAAAACAAGAATGTATGCTTAACATATACAAGGGTCAAAATTTCTTTTGGATTCTAATTATGACATAAAGAATTAGGTGTATGACTCACTTGGAATTATAACCGCTTCCTGGTTGCAGTACCTCTGGAGCCATCCTGTGACAGAAAGGCAAGGAGACATATGTAAAAAATAATATTAAAAAAAGGCATTAAAATATGGAATATCCTGTATAACAGATAGCGAAAGAGTAAAACTTTGACAGCATATTACCAGCAAGGAGTCCCCACAAAAGTGTTTCTTGCGCGCTGTCTATCACCTGCATCAAACATGCATGCTGAAACACCGAAGTCAGCAAGCTTTACAACCCCATTACTATCAAGTAATATGTTCCCAGCCTGTAACCAAAAAAAAATAGAGAACTTGCATCACAGGTTTGACTATACAAGGAAGAGAATCATCATCTATGAAGAAGTAATGTGGCAATCTCGGACTACATCCTTGATTTACCTTAACATCACGATGAATATGCCCTTGTTGATGAAGGTACTCCAGTGCCTTAAGAGTTTCTTTTAGTATAGATCCAATAGCTGCCTCTTCAAATCCATCAGGATATGCTATCTTCATCAGGTGCAAACAAGAACCCTCGGCCATGAATGGCATGACCACCCAAAGGTTTCGTTCAACAACAAATGAACAATATGCTTTTACAACATTAGGGTGATCTATCAAACTCATAGTTTGAGCCTCTCTACGTATGTCATCCTGTTAAGATCCAAAATTCAACAAATAATGCGACAAAAGGAAAACAGAACAAAATCAATTAAAAAAGAGTCAGCAGCTTAAAAAAATTAAACTGGCCACATATGTAATAACCTCAATAAGACAATGAATAAAAACATATTAAAAGGCAGTATCTTTATAGACAATGTCATAAGCATCAATTGAATAAGACATCTAAATAATTAAACAAAAATGAAATACAATTTTGACAGTCTTAAGCTATCTGTCGCTGACAGTCACTTTTCTTCTTTTTACATGTCCCATGGAGATGTCGGACATATTGATAAATAAAATGGGTCTGTACCAAAATACTTGAATCAGCATAGTGGAATAATCATGTTCTTCAGATGCAAACCACCAACACTGCGGGCCGTGTAACAATCAAGATGATGCTTTATCCCCTATATCAGAGTTGAAAACACACACCCCCACATACATGTAATAGTACTACTTTTATTTTTATTTTTATTTTGTTTTGTATTTTGCTTTGCCAACTTTAAAGAAGTGACACATTATCATGACTATTAGTCTATTAGATCTCGCTTTCATAATACAAGGGTATTTTTTTTTCTTTGATGATACAAGGATCTTTTTTTTTCACCTGTTTACCAATATAAATTTAACTTAGCAAAGCAAAAGGGATCAGAGGAGAATTGTAGTGAGATAATTAGGTAGAAAGGAAGCAGATAATGTCGAAAGATTAATAATGGGAGGAAAAATAAATTCCATCCAGGTAGGGATTTTGTGCAGTTAACCAGAACAGTCTGCCTCGTGGTTGAGTCAAGTTGAGTTACTAAATATTGATTCAACTCTTGATACAAATTGAGTAAAAGTAATGTAAGATGTGGAATTTTCAGGAAGTAAGAGATTGCGAGTGTTTCCTCCTCTATTCTCACTGATTATGTAAAGCATGCAAATGCACGGGAAAATCTTCCTGTCATAATCACTAACAATCAAACACTTGGAAGTTTCTTACAACCATAATAACCAATGTTAACAAAGTTGGCCCACATGAACCTTAAAGCAGGGAAAATCATAGAGAAGTCTTTGTAACATATGAATAGCAACCAAACGCCAACATAGCTTTTTATAATCGATGAAAACATGATACAAAATTCTCTATCAGATTCCATACTTTAAGGTTTTTATTTCTTGCTCTACTTCAGTGTATACAACCGAATTTCACATAATTTTTGGATCTTTTTTATGAACATTTTCTTTGATATATATTCTTTCCTTTTTAAAATTCCCTTCCATTTTCCCCAACTTGGTGAGAAGGGTTGTCGACTCTACGGGTAGCTATATCAGACCAATTAACTGCCAGCAGCATTAGAATTTGCCCGACGTAAACTTGCGAAGTGTGCAACTGAATTGAAAAATCTCATCCCATATGAAAATGAAACATCGTTAGTTGAGCTCATTGTCTCACTTTGAATACAACGACGCTATGATAAAACGCTACCATGTTCATATGTCAGCTTAATCATTGAATGAATTGATATCAATTATTTTCCAAAAGAAATCCTAAAATCCTCAACCGAAGGAGATCAAGGTCATAAAATAGACAAGATTTCAAAGGAGGATGAAAGTTGGGGGAACAAACCAGATTACTACTGCAGCGATCGAGATCCAAGCACTTGACAGCGACGACTTCATTGAAAGGGATATAGATCGCGCGGTAAACGGTGGCGCTAGCACCATAACCAACCTCTTCGAGAAGCTTGTAGTCGGCGCGAGAAGCAGAGTAAGTTATATGATTGGCTCTCATTCTTACCAAAGCCCTATATTCGTGCCGGGAAAGTGTCCAAGCGATCCGTCGACGTAATTTGAGGGACCAGGATTACCATCGACTGCTACTGCACTCTGTCTCTCTGTTGTCTGTAAAAGCGTGTTAGTTCGTTACAAAGTGTCTGAAATGAATGAATGATAAATCAAGCCGTTGACCGCCATGAGAAACGACGTAGAGCGAAGAAGGACTAGCCCAGCTCCGTAAGGGAACAAGGGGAGCAGGAGAGGGGGAGGAGTCTTTGTGCTGACGTGTCCCTGGGTTGCTCGGTGATCGAGATATTGACACGTGGACCGCTTGTCACGATGGCCGACTGGGACCCTGGCAACTGATTTGCTATCTTGTAACTCATATCTTCTTTTATGGTTTGATGCATCTGATAAAAAGAAATATTATTTTATTTTATTAATTTTTATATATTTAATCACATTTTTTATAAAAATAAATTATATAATTAATAATTTTAAAATTGATAGTAAGACTTTTTTAAGTATCTGAAAAATTGACAATAACTATTAATTTAAGTTTTTATCAAAAAAATAACAGTCGAATTATTTTTTTATTAAAATATAAGTCATGAAATATCTATAAGATTTTAAATTTAAAAATTTAAAAGAAAAAATTCTATAATATTTAAATATCCTACATTGTTAAATATGTTAACGTGTAAGTTTTTTTAAAAAAGGTCCTGCCGATTCTTCACAAACATCAATAGTAATAGGAAAATTTTTGAGTTGTATAATTTATTTATAAAATTTAATAATTATTTTTATTTAAATGAAAATTAACAAAATCTTATTTATAAAATAATCAAAATCGCTATTTCCTCCGTGGGCTTCTGCAGCGTTTGAACATCCCATCTCATAAATATACTTACACAGTGAAAATAATTTTTTAACTGCAAATACTGATGATTTATTGAATGTACAGATATTTTAAGGAATTCGTAAAACCATTACTATAATTCTAGTTTTATTTAAAAAGCCGAGACATTTCCACTTCAATAAATAAACTCTTATAACTTTTTAGTTTAGTAAAAGGCAACTCTTTCTTTTTTTTCTTTTTTTTTTTAATATCTAGTTGTGTCAGAGATGATTCAATTCTGTCTAAATAATGCTGAAAGAAAAAAATTTAAATAAAGAATTAAAAAAATATTAAAATTATGTAAAACTTATACTATTTTAATTTATATAAATATCAATACCCATCTCATCCGGTGCCAATTGAAGCTGGAGCTGGGTCATATCATAACTTCTAAAGAAATCGGCTTTAAAATTTTTAGTATAGATTATTTTTGTTGTCATTAATCAATTTGTTGCAGAGTGGATGGGCATATATGTATATGGGCCGATCAACGAAGGGCTCTAGAGCTTTAAAGAGCAATTAAAAATTGAGCTGTCTAAAACCTTCCTAAGATGGGCTTGACATGGTTTAATTCAGCAGCAAATATTGACTCTTAAAGCCCCACCCAAGCGACAGTTGGGATTGGTGATGTCTTAAGTTTGGTAAATGAGGTGAATTTGGATCCGCTAAACTGAATGAAGTGAGTTGCAATCTGCCCCATATCTCTGTTCCATCGATGTCACCAACTGCGACATGTCTTCTATTTAGGGGCCTAGATTGTTGAAAGTTTGATTATTTATTTTATATAATATATTTTTTGGTTTGTTTCAAAAATATGATCTATAATTATAATTTAATATAACATACTAAATATAAATTTATGTATATTTTATAACATTTTTATACTATATGTATATTATATATATCATTAATTTGAGGTAATAAAAAAAACGATAACAATTGATTAGTCAATTTAGTTTCGTACTAAAAAATAATTTAATCAGATGGGTTTTTTCCTTGATTGATTAAACCAATTCGGATAAGGCAAATTCAAAAACTAAACCGCACTGCCCAATTGAATATCCCCACTTATATTTATCAATATTTAAATTGTTATATTGCCGAATTTCCCACCGAAGCCTTGTATCTTTATTGCTATATTGCCAATATTGTCAAATATCCCACTTTAGCATTCCAGTGTATTAAAGCCTACAATTAAAAATAAAACATTACTCTTAACCCAAAAAAAAAAAATGAAACATTACTGATGATTGTTAGTTATTTAAAATTCTACTAATTATTTCCTAATTTTACATAAAATAGTTGTTGAAAATGAAAATTCTTTTTGAAACATATGTAATTAAGCTTTGAAATTGAAACGATGTAGGGGTGGGCAAAATGCTGCCCACCCCAAATGAATCCATCCCAAACCAAGTAAAGATGGAATTTGGTTTGGTTTGACTCGGGTTATCATTTGATACATAAGAAGTATGTTTCATTTGAGTTTATACAGGCGGGTTCAGATTTGAGAACTAAATCCACGATAAACCGTATGAATTTGAAGAAAAATTTAGTTTTTTGGGGAAATCTAGACTACATGAAACTACCTGCTCCTCTTCCCTCTTCGTCTCTCTGTGCTTCTCTTCAGACTTCAACCTTGGGCACCCAAACCGAAAACTCACTTGCTTTATGACTGTTCAACTAATACTGGAATTGAAAATGGCTCTAAAGGGGAAAGCCTGGAAATAGTTATCTTAAAATGGCTCTTGCTCCTAACCCTTTTTCCCCTCTTTTTGGAGCAGGAAACTCCCTCTTCTTTCAGTCGAGTGCTAAAGCCACTTGGCTGCATCCTATTGGCTTGCTGGAAAAAATAAGCTAAGAGGTATTGCCTTAGCTTTTGATCTTTGCCTTGGCTTGGCTGATTTTAAATATCCCCTCTTTAATCTGAGGCACCAAGATGTCTTTGCACCATAAAGCTTTCACGAAACAGAAAATCGCACCGCTGTTCCGCCATGACGCCACCCAAGTCCAAAGCCCAATGACCAACGCCACGACGCCACCCAAGTTCACCCAATCGAATGAACCTGCCCCATCTCAAACCAAACTCTCGATTACACAGGCTCTCTTGGCCGAAAACGGGTTCATCTTTCTTTGCCTCGTGTTGGCTCGGTTTGGGCAAAGTATCCTCAACCCGAACCGAGCTGATCGATGCCCGCTCATAAACGTAACAACGTAAAAACACTAGGTGTCAAAATCAAGTGTTGGCTAAAGTCCACAGCGCTGCCATTTGTGCTGCGTTTGTACGTCATTGGCGTAACCACAACTACCAAGTATCCACTGCCCCATCAGAGCGCCTTGATCATTACTTATCCTGTCATTCAACCAGATGCGCATCGCGCGGCCACAAATATGACCCATTGGTGCCGATAACAGCAACTCCCATTCATTCATTATTGTTCAATGTTCCCCTCCCTTCTTCCTTTTCTCTTTCTCTGTAGGCACCCACCGAATTTGTCCAGCTCTAGTTTTTGTCCACCTTGGACTGGTCTGGACCAAAAGAGTTGTGTTTTCGTCCCAAGCTTTTCTATGGAAAGCAAAAGCGTTTGTGCCAGAATAAATACGATCGAATTAAAGCTACGATTAATTTCATTTTCCTCTAGCTATCTAAACAAAACCTAGTCTAGGAAATCATTGTTACCAAATGGATCACTTTACTATCTATGCAGAAAAGATAAGTATATAAGAGCGGGTGGCTGCGGGTTCATGTCACTTTCAAGTCGCAAATAGAGATGGACGGAAATGTAACATGGATATCATTGGAGATTGTCTTTTGGCATATTTGTTCCGCTAAGTTACAAAAATAAATACATTTATTTATTTAGGTAAAAAAACAGTGTCCAAGTCCTTTTCCCACATCCATCCTTTTCAAACTCGATGCTGATTGTGACTGCCACTCGGCTGCCTATATCAATGGTCGAAATTAATCTGACTCTGGGAAGAGAATCTTTCCTGCTGGCAACGCTATCGTAACGACTTCATACTCATGGGAAATAGTCAAGCCAATGGCAGTGAGGACTGAACACCTTTTTTTTTTTTGGTTTAAGGACAGAACACCTTTAATTCAAGTTCAACTTTTCCTGTAATATATCTACCAATTTCTTTTTTAATTCTAGCTTATTTTAATATCAAATATAAAAAATAAATTATTAGTAAGAATATCAATCCCTGAATAGATGATTTTTAGACTGAGATTCAGTCGGAGAAGTCGGGTATATGAACTTTTTTTTTTTGGCTATAGGTACAGGGCTAAACGCCCAGAGACCAAAGGAATCTAACAAAGTCTAGACTTACTTTCTGGTGTAATACACCCCCATCATATCAGAAAGATACAATTGATACATACTTATAGGAACCTGACTCAACTGATGAAAACCTGGAGTTTGAGAAATCGCAAACTTTGCCAAATGTGCCGCACAACTGTTTACCTTCTCTCATGAGCAAGTTGAACCGTCCAAGATTGGTTGAGAAGCTGGCGCACACGTTGCACCAATTTATAACCTCTTGCATGAGTCTCCTGCATATTAATCATCTACAACACCCCTACAGTTCAGCCATTGAGGAGGTACATTTGCCTATATTATACATAAAGCCTCCTAACCTTCTGCGCAAGGATGACACGCACAAATCGAGAAATGGTATATGAACCTTCTGATATTTGTAAGTGCGGCAGAAGCTGGCGGCCTAAAACTTGCGCCAAACAAGAGGTTATGTACTGTAGCTTTCAATAATGGGTTCAATTCAGGTGCTGAACTAGAACCAAAGCAACGGCCAACCAATCACAACTTGTTCACACACTTTAGTTGTAAGCACTCTCCTGTCCACATATATTATTATCTTCAACTTCAATTGCATATATCCCTTTTCAATGAATCAGCATTATTCTACTGTACAGGTAAATAAAGAAAAGTGACAGTCACACTGGGACTTGGTTATTAATTAAAATAGGTCGACTCTATATATATGCCATATATACAATAGCAGTGCAAGCATCATTTACCCAATGCCCTTTTTTCTTTCATTACTGCTAATAACGGCGAGCTAGGCTAAGAAGAGAAAGAAAGAACACATTGAGGTGAGAGTGCATATATATAATATATACTGCAAGTATGTATATATATACCATGGTCTGATTAATTATCAGCTCCAGGCTGGCTATATAGCTGTTCAATTTCGTGCATGTTGAGTTTTCTCTCTGATGATTGACGAATTTTGTTAATTATGACTATAGTCTAGACATGAACTGCTCGAGAGCACTTGACATGGAAAAGGGTGAAGAAAAGGAACAAATTGAGAGGGAGGACTTTCAAGAGGTGCCAGATGAATCAAATGGGTTGAGGAGAATGGAGGCATGGACGGAGCAGATAACGGTGAGAGGTTTACTGGTGAGCATGATGATTGGAATCATGTACAGCATAATAGTCATGAAGCTGAACCTCACAACTGGAATGGTTCCTAATCTTAATGTCTCTGCTGCTCTTCTTGCTTTTGTGTTTGTCCGAAGCTGGACTAAATTGCTGCACAAGGTTGGCTTTGTATCCAAGCCCTTCACCCGCCAAGAGAACACTATCATACAAACTTGTGCTGTTGCATGCTACAGCATTGCCGTTGGAGGAGGATTTGCTTCTTATCTCTTGGGACTAAACCGGAAGACGTATGAGTTGGCCGGGGTGGGCACAGAGGGTAACAGTCCGACCGCTGTCAAACAACCTGGATTTGCTTGGATGACTGCCTTCCTTTTTGTCGTTTGCTTTGTTGGCCTCTTCGTCTTGATACCACTCAGAAAGGTATTTGTTATCATAAATGTCAATCCCTTCAATATATGTACTACTCCTCCTTAATTTAATATATATATATATATATATATTTATGTTTATTCAAGTCCTTCTAGATTCTATTTCTGCAATTCTGTCGAAGAGAGTTAATTTATTAATAATTAAGTTTAGGTATGCCACAGATTGCTCACTCATCGAGTTGCACTTGATCTACAGATCATGGTAGTTGACCTCAAACTAACATATCCCAGTGGCTTGGCAACAGCAGTTCTCATAAACGGTTTCCATACCCAGGGGGACAAAATGGCCAAGTACACTTCTCACTCAATCGCCTTTTATTTATTGCTACTATTTATGGAAACCAAACAATAATCAACCTCCTCAGGCTGATGATTACTAATTACATATCTTATGTCGCAGGAAGCAAATGCGTGGCTTCATGAAGTACTTCTGTATCAGCTCCTTTTGGGGTTTCTTTAAGTGGTTCTTCTCAGGGATAGAGGATTGTGGATTCGGCCAGTTCCCGACTTTTGGATTGCAAGCCTGGAAACAAACGTATGATTTTTTTTTTCAACAATATTCCTTAGGAAAGGATGCTGCAACAAGTTCCAACTGTTACTAATTAATTTATCTTCATAGTGACCGTACGTTGTTTTGCAGGTTCTATTTCGATTTTAGCATGACTTATGTGGGAGCAGGGATGATTTGCTCCCACCTTGTGAATCTGTCTTTGCTTCTCGGAGCTGTGTTGTCATTTGGAGTAATGTGGCCGCTCATTGAGCGGCTGAAAGGAGATTGGTTCCCTGTAACTTCAGAAGAAAGTAACATGAAGGGTTTATACGGTTACAAGGTCGGCCCTCTTCCCCTGATCTTAAAGAAAGTTTAGGTGGAGTTTTCTTGATTCCCTATACTCTTCCATTTACTCTTCAAGTATTCATTGGCAAGCAGGTTTTTCTGTCAGTAGCCTTAATCCTAGGTGATGGCATATACAATTTCACCAAGATACTGATATCCACAATCGTTAGTGTACTTGACAGAATGAAGCGCAAGAGCCTTCCAAATGGTAAGAGCAGTCATGGATCCCACAGCCTCCCTCTTTTGAATTTTAATGTTGGTAGATGGTATTTTATAGACGGGCTTTATATACTACTGCTATGTTCTAACTCGGAAGTTTTTTTCTGGCTGTAGTTGCTGATCGGCAGAGAAAGCCCAGTGGTGACTTTAAACAAAATGAAATTTTCCTTAAGGAGAACATTCCCATGTGGATCGGCATCATTGGATACATTATTTTCTCCGTCATGTCCATAATTATAATTCCACGTATGTTTCCACAACTGAAATGGTACTACGTCGTGGTGGCATACATTTTTGCCCCATCTCTGGCATTCTGTAATGCTTACGGAGCGGGTCTCACCGATATAAATATGGCATATAATTATGGGAAAGTTGCACTTTTTGTGCTGGCAGCTTTGAGCGGAAGAGAAAATGGTGTGGTGGCAGGACTCATTGGCTGTGGTATCATTAAATCTGTCATCTCCGTGTCTTGCATTCTGATGCAAGATTTTAAAACTGCCCATTACACTTACACCTCTCCCAGAGCGATGTTCATGTGCCAAGTAATAGGCACTGCAATGGGCTGCATAACAGCCCCACTGAGCTTCTTCCTGTTCTACAAGGCATTTGATGTGGGAAACCCGCATGGAGAATTCAAAGCTCCTTATGCGCTAATTTACAGAAACATGGCAATTATAGGCGTTGAAGGTTTCTCAGCTTTGCCCCATCATTGCTTGCAACTTTGCTATGGCTTCTTTGCTTTTGCAGTTGCAGTAAACACGGTAAGAGATCTTTCACCAGGAAAGATAGGGAAATGGATGCCGTTACCAATGGTCATGGCAGTACCATTTCTGGTTGGGGCATACTTTGCAATCGATATGTGCCTAGGGAGTTTGATTGTTTTTGTGTGGCACAAGCTTAACACGAAGAAGGCGGACTTGATGATTCCAGCAGTTGCCTCTGGACTAATTTGTGGGGAAGGACTGTGGACTCTTCCTGCTTCAATACTCGCTCTGGCAAAAATTAAGCCACCTATTTGCATGAAATTTTATGCTTCCTGAAGTTGATCTACTACATAGAGCAACAATGGCTCAAGCTACTCCATGCTAAATGAGTTGCCAGGAGCACACACACTGAAGCAATCATCAAATAGCATACAAGTGCAACATGTCCTCCAAGTGTCAGTGCATACAGTTGTCATTGGAACTTTGGAAGTTGGAACATAGTGTAACAAACTACGGACTCCTATAGAAATAAGAATGCACGTTAGCTGGCCACAATTCTTGTGGGTACATGACCCCCCTTCCCCTCATGAAATCCCTAACCTGTTGATTAACCTGGTAATTTTCCAACCTCTCTTTCCTGAAAACGGGGTTAGACTGTAACAACACATGAAGAATCATATTATATTGGACAGAGGATCAAACCGGTGAACAGGCTCCACTACGCGAGGGTAAATACTCAGACAAGTGCAGGAGTGGACAAGCACTAACAAAGTACCTAGTCTAATATTTTACACCAAATTATCCTGAGTACCTGGCCTAATTGGCTAATTCTTATAGAATTGATTGGGAAAGTGCAAAAAGCTGGTCAATGAGTTCTTTCCCAATTGTATAGAAATGATTTAATACAACATTCAATATTATACACAGTTATGATGTCAACAACTAGTACTCATCCCGTAACGTCTACCTTATTAAAAGAAGACCGCCAGTAATCTCAGTTGACAAATAAAGTCTCTGATACATTTATTATACGTGCCAGTACATCACTTTTGCATCGCACATATATTGTATACACTGGACGAACCGCATCCATCCATCCAAAGATTCCCAAGAGTCAGCGACCATGACAATAAGAGGAAAACATAAATGGAAATCAGAGTTGCCTGAGATGGAGCATAACTAAAAAACATCATCAAGTCTAACAAATTCTACAACAAATTTTAGATATGGCTGAACAATTTTAAAAACATTCTGGCGGAGGAGAGGTTATTATGCAAATACATGTACTAGTTTGCTTTTATACAAATGCAGAGTGAGCTCTAAAGGCTGGAAGCATTAAGGCTCTAGCATTTGCTCCTGAAGGCTTTACTGTATCCTGCATTTAGACAAAGGTCACATAATTTTCATGACAACACAGACTCATAACATGTGCACGAGTGTACTTCCCATGTAATTGTCTTCCCCATATAATATAGTCAGTGATCTCATGAGATAACCAAACAAACAGTCTATTAAAAGAAGACAAGCAATGGCAACAAAAAGTCGTCTTTTCAGAAGGTGGCAACAGAATTGACTTTAATAGTATTAAAGAATTCCAACTAAGATGCCACAGAAAAATGTTGGACAATCAAGGGAGCAGAAGTACTTTTTAAAAATAGAATATGAATATTCAATCATAAAGAGCCGCAGTTGTTTTATTATAAAAATGCTTGTAGCCCTATCTGTCCAGCATTGCTCCAAGTTGTGCTCAATTCGAAACGTTCTAAATTTAGTATTCTTAAGCAAACAACTCATTATTTGAAGTGTGAAGGCGGAAACAAAAATCTATGCGATACGGATAAGCTATAGGGTGAATCTAAATGATGCTCACCAAGAAAACTGGTCCATTAACTATATCTATGCAGAGGCCTGCACCAGTTGGTAAAGTAAGATCGGCACATGCTGATACAAAAACAATATCTGCAATTTCAACTTTGACGGTCTTTTTGTCCTCCTACTCTTCATCTATCAATCTTCCTCAGAGGCTTTGAGGCACTTGTCTTAGCTCGTCTCTCTACAAATGAACGAGGACAAGAATACAAACAAACCAATTTTTTTTTTTTAAAAAAAAAATTGTATTTGCAGATCCAGATGCTTCCAGCACTTCTAAAACTGATTTAAAGCTGCCAATACAGGAAATTCAATGTGAGCCAATCATATCTTACCTGTTGAAGCCTTTCATGATTGAAAAGGAATTCTGATCGTTTCCGGTCATTATGAGGTGCAATTGGTTTGCCACAGGAGGTGCAGTTAAAAAACCAACTATAAGGTGCGGTAGTGGTAGCAGTAAAATTTGAGTTTTATCAAACTGAGTCGCGTTACTAGCACTTACACATTCCTCACACCCTAATTGGTAAGCCACTGTTGTCTGGAAAATAAATTCTTCATGTCTTACATGTAGAAGCCTTTTATGATTCAAAAGGAATTCTGATCGTTTCCAGTCATTATGAGGTGCAATTGGTTGCCCACAGGAGGTGCAGTTAAAAAACCAACTTTAAGGTGCGGTAGTGGTAGCTGTAAGAGTTGAGTTTTATCAAACTGAGTCACGTTACTTGCACATACACATTCCTCACACGCAACTCACACCCTAATTGGTAAGCCACTGTTGTCTGGAAAATAAATTCTGAATGGTGCATATTGTTTACACCCTTCAAACTGGGTGTGCAATAATCATTGTCCTGCCAATTTTATTGCATAAATGAACAATTCCAACAACCAACTATTACATTTTCAGAGGCATGAAAATAGCTTACCTTTTTTTTCTTGGTGCAGAATAGCTTACTTTTTGAATTGCTTATAGACGTCATAGAAGAACTTAGAAATTTCTCTAGCATATTGCAATGTCTGTCCAGGTTAGCTGCTCCAAAAACATAAATTATAAAACAACGAACTTACCATGTAGCGTACCAACCGCAAGGCACTGCTATAAACCTGTCACGTAGGTAACCAAATAATGGCATGACTACATGGTGAAAAATGGGAGAAAAAAGAAAGTCAAAGGACACATGAACAGAACAGAACAGAACCCATGGAAAGAAGTTAAAGATTGAAATTTAGAAAGAGACACATGTTACAACTCAATGTTGAGAGTGTGTGAGTGTATTTCAAAAAGAGAGAAGTGTCACATTTAATGGTGTTTTAATTAGTAATTATCATATTTAATGGTGTTTTGATTAGAAACTTATTACCAAATAATTATGATATATTCTAGTCAACTTAGCTATTAAGTAATGTTTAACTCTTAATTAATAACATTTGATTCTTATTTATTGTTAATTAAATTATTTAAATATTATATTAATTTTGCCATTACTATTAATTAATTTTATTTTTAATGTCTCCAACGGTCACTTTTGTCAAGGAGAATATATATATATATATATATATATATCCTAAGTTTTGGTAGTTTTTAAGACTCCTCATTGCTCTCTTTATCTGAGTTACAAATTTTTTTTATACTTTTGTTATTCTGGTTATCTAATCAATAGATCAGAAGAATCTGTTTAATCCTGAGAGATATTTGCATATTGGTGTAACAAAATAATCCTTAAAGACAGCGTCATGTATGTGACTCAGGCTACAAAGTGTTTGTAATTTTTACCACTACACCAACAATCTTAAGGATTATGGCATCTTTTACTGTTAATGATATTGTCAACCACATTGACATCACCACTATCACCGCCTGTAAGTTTGATAATCAAAGCGTTTCTCCATGGGCCACACTTCTCATAGTAGTCTCCTATATCCACCTAGACTTAAGGGCAGAAAGCATTTGAGGATGTGTGCATAGCCAATTCTTCCAAGAAATCTCCAGCCTCCTCTTCCTTCTTTTGCTGGGTTATCCAGTCCACATCATCTTGGTCATTGCCTAGCAAACCGTAGAAGCCCAGGACTGTGTCTTTGTAAGAGACTAATTTCCTTTCTCCACACATTGTATCTAGGTGTAAAGCTTCCTTGTGTGGCTCCGCATCCTTAGCCAGTACTTCCTCTTGAATTTTTTTCCAAACTAAGGTCCATTTCACTTGCTTCTCCTTTACCATCCTTAGCCTTCTTGGTGCTCCGTTGTAGGTTATCAACTTCCCCCAGCAACAGCAAAGCTTCACTGGTGTGCACAATCACCTCTCTCAAGCCAGTTCTTTTGTAATAGTGTCATTCTAATTCTTTTTATACTATGTAAAATTCTTTACAAGAACAAAATTTCAACAAGACGAATCAAAATGGAAACTGTATGTGTTTATAACAGACTCCCAGTATACATGGCTCACTCTGATTGACCCATTTACAACAGACTACCAACTAATTTTAACTAATCTCCCTTTTTTATTTTAATGGAACGATGCCATCTTGCTGTATTTCTATTTCTGTTTTAGTTGGATGACATCGTGTCACTGTCCTTCTGCTTCTGTTTACCAAAACGTCACCGTTACAACCTACATACAATTATGTGTTCCCTCTTCAGCAGTCATTCTATAAAATTTCATAGAGAAGCATACCCTTACATAGATCATAAAGTGTGGGACAAAGACAAGTGGCCTCGTCATATTTTTTACAAGCTTCCTCAGGCAAAGCATCTTTAGAAGGTGAAGTGGAATCTGGACCAACATTACCCGCACTTTCCTGCACAGTAGAGAGGATTGACTGGGCAGTTAATGCAATAAACTTTAGGAGCAAATATAACTCTAATTCAATCCATTAGCAATTTCTATTGAGCAATGGATACCCAAGGAGTTTTAGTATGTAATGTAAATGAAATTCAATTCCATTTTATGAGAAAATATGTAGTTCAGTTATATTGAAGCTGAGTGACAGTACCAGAAAAAATTGCTTTCCACAGAAATAACAACAAAGTGCACTTATGCGCACAATTGAACTATCGTGCTAAAATAACATATAGTGAATAACCAGTTGATAGCATTCAATCAATGAAGTAAAGTAGTAGTCAAAGTGAAAGAAAAAAATAGCCAACACAGTAGACTTAACTATCAAAGAACCAGCATAAGACAGTTGCTCAGACCTGAAGTACCAATGCCCAACTGTACAATGCATCATAATCTTCTTGATTTCTTTCAATTTCTCTAGCATACCTATAAATTCAGTTGAAATATTATATCGAAATACAGATCTCTAGGAGAAGCACAATTGAAAAGGCAGTTCCACCATTTAGCTCCTAGGATTTTGCAATAGATTAGAAGTAGGTTGTATTTTAGCAATAAGTTTTGTCGGATATATTTTTGTTGTTATAGATGAGAAGTGATTATAGTACCTCCTGGCAACAAATGTAAGAATTCCTTGTTGGGACCAGCCTATTAGAAGAATAAATAGTCTAAAACATTAGTTTTCTATTATCTATTAGTTTTCTGTTATAACTACTTCAGTTAGCTAAGAGAAGCTTCTAGCTCAACTTCTGATTCATGTATAAAAGAAGGTTTAGCTATCTATAAAATTCATTCAGTCTTTTTCCAAATTTCCTTTCATTTCATTTGTTTAGATTTGTAAAATGGTATCAGAGTAGGAAATCCACTTCTAACCCTTTGTTCTTCCTCCTCGGTTCATGGTGCATGGCTACAATTCCACTGCTTTTAATAATCGAAATCAACCTCCCCCGCCCCCTCTGCCACCTTCAATGGGCAATTCAAGTTCTCGCTACTTCCTTTATAGCTCCGATCATCTAGGAAGTTTGTTGGTTTTCCACAAACTCAATGGCTCAAACTATAACACCTGGAGTAGGGCAATGCTTACTGCACTCACCACCAAAAACAAGGTTAGCTTTGTTGACAACTCAATCTCTAAGCCCCGTACTAATGATCTTCTTTATAATGCCTGGAATAGATGCAACAGCATGCTGATTTCTTGGATTCTTCATTTAGTAGAAAAAGATATAGCAGATAGCACTATTTGTCAAATCCATTGCAGCGATCTTCTCATCTGTGTGCTGTTGCTATTGATTTTCTTGGCTGAGAGTTTATTAAAATTATAGAATGTGTAGTTAGACCCATGTGTGTGAGAACGGATCATGCTTTGAAAAACTTAATTTTTTTCTTTTTTTATGTACCATAGCTGCATGGAAAGGTAAATAATATAACAAGACATCCGTGTGGTTAGATACGTGCATTAAATTCTTCAAGAAACGAATTCAGAACCATTTGTGAGCAAATCATTCAATTAGTCAAGGGAAAAACTCAAACAGAATAGCAAGCAAAAGTTACCATTGATAGTGAAATCAATTAAATAAAAATGAATTAACCTCATAAAGGTCTCTGATGCTCTAAAAGTTATTGCAATTTTTTAAGAGTGATTGATAGAATTACGTGCTTATGACTACGTTTTCGAAACAATGTGCGATTTGAGACCGCTCTCTTATTGTGCAAAATTTCATAATCCATTTGAGACTGGTCTTACATCGCGCATTGTACCAAAATTGTAAACATACACACGTAGCTCTATCATTACCGTTTTGTAATGTGACTTCCATTGACCAAAGTGATGCATGTAGTGATCCACTTGATAGATGGTAAAAAATTTATAAATATCCATTCTAAGTTTCTTATTGAGGAAATAAATCTATGAAAAAATTCCATTCCGAGGTGACTTGGTTGCCAAAGTGGTAATTGGCTAATTGCATAACAAAGGGACCCGGTTGTTCCCACCAAATTCAAAGGTTAATGAATCCATATATAGACTAGAAATGCAGAATTTATCACAGAAGCAGCTAATTTTAATAAAATAATATTAGTAAAAAAAAATACCTAAGTGATACAAAAGTTATACAGCAGAGCCAATGTCAAGCCAAATTGACAATGTCAGTTGTCTGAACACATCAAACTGATCGCAATATATCCAAGAACTTGTTATCTCTATAAGTTTCATTGCAACTGTAATCCGCTATGTTTGTTTTATACAGCAAAGCTAAATGGTAGGAATAGAATCAGACCATGCCTAAAAGATTACAATTGAACAATTAGTAAATTTTAGGCCTCTTTTAAAAGAGAACTGTTAGGCGTAAGAGGAGAGTTTAATCCAAAAGATTGGTCTGTTAAGTGAGAAAGATTCTTAGACTTAAAGTACCATTCTACAATTACTTATTGAAACAATATGAGACTTGTAACATTGCCACCCTTAGAAGCCAAACATTTATAAACGGTTCTCACTCTAGACCTTATCAAGCATTTTTTTTTTTTTTTTATTTGAATGGCTTCTCTACAAATCTTATCAAATACTGGGCAAGACAACTTCACTCCAGAAGAAAGCTCAACCATAAAAACTGATTTATTAAGTGAGAGAGTTTCTTAAAATTAAGTATCATTCTACAATTATTTATGGAACCAACGCTAGACTCGTAACAAGAACACAGACAGAACGCTCACTGTATGGAGATTGGCAATCTTCTCTGTCGGGTTCAGAAGCATTTTTCAGCCCATTTAGCAATTTTCTCATGGTGAAAGTTCGACTTCCTTCGTCTTTTCGCAGCTGAGGATGGGAAGTCCGTTCATCCGAGGAAATCATGTTGACGTCATTGGAGTGAGTCGAGGTTTCTTTGGCTTCATCGGAGTTGAGATCTGCATCGGTCACTACTGGCTCAGCTTCTGCTTTACTTTTTGATCCCGATTCCCCTTTGAGTTTTGATTCCAATTGTGTTTCTGCGGTTGGTTCTGACTCTGGTTTCGAATTTGGTTCCGTTTCGGTTTCAGGTGCTTGTTGAAGTCCATTTAGTAATTTGCGTTCAGACATTTTTGGAGGTCAGGGTTTTAGAGGGAAGGAAACAGAGGATTGTGGACAACGGCAAGGCCGAGAGAAGACGTTCGGCCTTCGGAGTGATACAACGAACAGACGACTCCGAAATAGAATTAGGTAAATAAGGGCACCGTATTTTTTTTTGGTGATTAAACGAGGGGCAGAAGCCCCAAAGAAAGAAAATTACATTACAGTATCTCTAGGAAATGACACATGTATAATATCTGTCAATAACATCTTTGGAGGATGTGTGTTCCGGGACTGGCCTGCACAACTTGGAGGCTAACCAATCTGCACATTTGTTCTGTTCACGATAAATGTGCTTTCAGGTAATAGCCTCAAAGTGATGCATGGAGCAGAGTGGAAGAGAGAGGTTATTAGTGCCTTAGAATCTGATTCAATTTCCAATTTACAACAGCATGTAGATTTTGGCAGCTATAAACCCAGATATAAAGCCCAACTCTCTGCTTGAAAGACAGAGACCTACCCACATGATCTATAAAAATTAGCTACCCAAATATCTTGTTCATTACGAATCAATCCACCACCTCTGCTGTTGCCGTTTTCCTGTTGTACTCCATCAGTATTTAGCTTAAACCAGCTATCCTAAGGATACTGCCAATGAAGAAAGGTAGTGGTGCGTCTGGTGGGAGAAAGATTTTGTCTAGTGCCCAGGGCACTGTATTTTGGCTCCAACGCAAACAGAATAAACAGCTCCTCACACATTACATTCCTTTTCCTTGCATTCAAGACAAATACAAATATACAATGAAGTAGTTTATCTTTTTCGAGTTTAACACGATACATATACATTTGTTATAGTTACACTAGATATTTTCTTTTCATCTAGCCTGAAATATAAAAAAAATTATAAAAACATTAAAATAAATTAACATATAATATAAAATAAATTTAAATTATGTTTTAAATAATTTTAAATTTTTATTAAAATGTAAATATTAATAATTTATAAAAACTAAATTGATGACTTACATGATTGATAATATGTAACATATATTTATGAAAGTGAGAATATAAAATAAAATTTAAATAAGAAATTAAGTATTAATCACCAATAACATCATATGAAGTTTATAAGTTTAAAATTTATGCTTTTAAAGAAAATAAAATATTACTGAAATCATTCTAGTGTGAACATATTGTTTTTACCAGCTTTGGTTTAAATAATTTTTATTATTTGAAATGAAATGAAGAACTATAGTAAGTTGTAAATAGACACAAAATAGTTCATTCTTGAAAGCAAAATGTTATTCCTGTAATTCTAAATTAATAAAACTCTCATGTTTAATAGTGTTGGTCTTTGAATTTGTTAAATATTGCAATTTAATTTATTAAATTTAATAAATTTAATTATCTAAATTTTATTTTTTTAAAAATTAAGTAAAATAAAAATACAAAAATAATAAGACCATTCTTACAGAACTAAAACTTTATCCAGGCAATACTTTTCTTTATTTTTCAATTTCAAAGCACATCAAAATCATTTCAAATATATATTTTGTTCTTGATGACTGTTTTGAGAAGCCTTATTCAAGCTTTCAAACTCTTTAATATTTCCTTTATTATTTTTAATTATTATATCATTTTCCTTTTTTATTTATTATATTTTATTTGATACAATTATAATTTTATATATATTGGTAGTGCTTGTGCAATTATAAGATATAACTCTTCATTATATAGAATTACCGAGTTGCCCATTAGTATTTCATTTAATTAATTATAAATAAATATAAATGATAGCACAATAATTTTTTTGGTAGATTTGGAAGTTTAATAAGTTTTCGAGTTAAAATACAAATTACCTTATTCAACTTTATCTCTTAAAATTTATGTTCTTGTACTTTCAATTCAAGTGCTATAACGTTTGAGTAAATTAAAATTGCTTAAATCCACACCTTTTGTCATCATATGTTTATAATAAGAAATGAAACCCATCCAACAGTTGCCTTCATCGTTGTTATATATATGCCGAAAGTTTAGTGTTGGATTTGGGTTTAGGAAAACTTTAACCCCGAATATATTTAAATTCAAACTTCATTGATTTTAAAGAAGAGTACCAATAATTTAACAATGGTGATGAATGATCTAAATGATAATACCAGAATTTTAGATTTCAAATATTAAGGGTGAACACCCATTTGATTCGATTTAACCAATTGAATAACTTGATTCACGATTCCAACCAATTGGTTATTACAGAATACATAAAATTTAATCAATCTAAATCCATTAATAATCAATTTAATCGGTTGAATTTGACCCGTTCATGCAACAATTTGAAGTTAAAATTAAATCAGAAATTTGGGATGAATTGGTAAGGGAGTCTCACGAGAAATGAGAAGATGATATGGCTTAATGACAAAGCATTTATGATTTACGAGCAATACCTATTGGGATAATGCAACAAAGGAATTAATGTCTCGAACAATCATCTACGGTGGGAAAGAAATGAGTGAAACACAAAAAAAAAAAGGGTGGGGGGTTGGGGGGAAGTAGAGAATATTGTGGGAAGAACCAATTTTATTTGAGTGTAGGTAACTTCACTCCATTTATTTATGGTGGCTCATGGGTCCAATGATGGTCTACAACTCCACGGATGATACAGAGAAGGGAAAGGGAAACAATGAAAATGAGAGAAGAAGACATAGAGCAACAAGGCAAGGAGGGACAAGGAAAAGGTGTTTGTGGTTGTTAGATATTGAACACAACTACTTTCTTAGATTAGAAAAATAATAAACTATTGTATTGGCTTCTATGTTACACATGGGATTTGCATAATTTTATATAGGTTAAAATGCATATAACCCCTTTAAATTATACTTCAATTTTAAATCATCGTCTTGAATTTTAAAATGTTACAACTAACTCTCTTCAATTATGAATAATGTGTAAAAAAAAATCTATTTCGTCAAGTTTTTCATTAAATTTTGGATGTTTCTTGATCAATGGAGCAAAATACCTTTAAAATGTCTAAATTTTCATAATTCACCAATTTAACAATAATTTATTTTAGCTAGCTGCTATAGATTTCTCCTTCCATGGAGTTGCTTCATCTACAATATATTTGAATGGCTCTAGCTCAGCTCTTAGCTTGTGCAGAGCTCAATGGGGGAGAAACATTAGCTAAAGAAAAAGAGCAGTCCAGGCAAGAAGGAATGAATTCAACAGTAGCGACGAAATTAGAAAAGTAAATTCTTTATTTTTTAATATGGTAGTAGCCATGACGACCATGCTCATGGCTGCAACCATTTGTAAAGTGCCAAGCCATGTGAAATGGCATGGCTATGGATTGGAAACCAGCCAAGCCATTTAGCCATGATGGACCATTGACTACATTAACATTGATAACAATTAAATTGTCATCTAAACCAGGCCAGTGATTCTTGAAATTTACCCTTTGATAAATGAATTTATTTAGTATACAACACTGTCATGAACTAGTGGGCAAGGAACGCTTGAGGAAAACAGAATTACAATACACAAACCATTATTACTCAGTTCTTAGTGAACAAGAATAAAATCACCATGATTGAAACAAATACAGATGGAATCAAGGAAAGGAAAAGAATAGTCTTTTAGCATTCTTGACATTGTTTTGTTTAGAATTGATCTTTAAAACCTTCAGGAGGCATCTATCCATTAAATCTTTTGGTGTCCCTATAGTAGTCATAGATCATCTAATTCTCTCTGACCCAATCCAATTGGCCCTTCTAGCCATAGGTTAGTTGTTTGTATATGGCAAAACTCCACCAATTTGTAGTGATATTGGAGGCACTGGCTAATACAAACTAGTCCATTCCACTTGCACACTCTTGCTCTGAATTGATGAAATCTGGCTATAAATGGTGCACCACTCCAATTGGTTTTAACAAGCCCACCTCTAGTTGCCTAGTCGTCTATATTCCATAAGCTAGTGTAAACCTTCATTCCTTGCATGTTTGGGTAAGCAATGCTCTCATTTTCATAGTTTTAGAAAACTCGAACTGGCAAACTATTAATATACCACTCGAGATACATTGGATCAGAATTTGTCCATCACCCTTCCATTCCAACCACTCCATAATCAAGAGGTCCCATGAATGAGAAAAATAATTGAATGGGAAAACAAAAACAAGGGCCTCTCAAGAACTAAGCTCCATCATGTATTTCTAAGGAGATGTGGCCATCTTGGGAAGATGCCTTTGTCAAATTCATCATTATTTCTCTTTCCACCTTTTATCTTTCAATTCAAGACTAAATGATGGATAATTCTGCAAACTACCAAGAGATAAGGCTAGCAAGGCACCATCTTCAATCTAATCATTTTTCTTGGAAGCACTCCCTTCACCTAAAAATTAAAGAAAAAATGGAAAATAAACCCAATTTCACCTAACGACAATCAAAACTCCAAAAACTTAGACAATTGCCCCTATTTTGCTTCAACTTGATTTCTTCATGGTTGCCTTGACTCCTGCCTTTTTGCTTTGGAACTAATCGGCATTACTATTTGCAAGACCCACTTTAACCAAAACTAGATCTCTTCTGATTGTCCAAATGCCATAGCTAGTTTTGTAGCTACTTCAAAAATAAAACAAAAAATCATGTTCCTTGCACTAGATCCATTAACAAATTATTGCTATCTTAATCATAATTCACTACTTCTAGCTTCTCAACTTTCGTTATTTCTTGGGTGAAGCTGAGAGGTGGGGAGAGAGTCATAGAAATGAAGTGGTGGATGTGTTTTCAAGTAAGGTTATTTTCATCATTTATAGGATTTCTGTCCATACCCTAATGAAAATTTTAACAGATGTATTTTTTTGCACATTTTTCATAGTTTAAGAAGGTTATTTATAAAATTTTAAAGTTTAAGAGAATGTTTTAAAATTAACCTAAAGTCCATAAAGGGTTTTTAACCTCTTATATGTGATTGATTTAGTTTATTTGGTCAGAAAACTTCTTTCTCAAATCAATAACTACACCCAACCAAAAAAGTTTATTAAAATTTAAATCAATCAATATTAAATTTTAATCAATTTTTTTATCAAGACTCAAATTCTATTTTGGTTCTTTAAATATAGAGATTTATATTTTGCTTATTCATTCTCAAAAGTTTCTAATTAAGTTCTTCACAAAGCTAAATAGTTATTAATAAAGTTCTTATATCAATTAACTATTAATAGTGTTATGTGATGTGCTAGCATGGCTTGTTATCACTGTCATAGCACATTGACTTAAATAACATATCAATGAAGTTGCCATGCCAACGTTATAATGTGGCAGCCATGTGACAATTTTTTTTATTTAGTAGGTATGATCAAAATGGTGCTGTTTTGAGTGAAACCTAACACTATTTGTAAGGGATAAAAATATAAATAACATTATTTATAAAGAATCAAAATATAAGTAACCTATTCAATAAGAAATCAAAATAAAAGTAACCTTATCTGTAAGGAATTAAAATATAAGTAATCTCCTCTAGAAGGAACCAAAATAGAGATATTCCCACCTATGAAGAACCAAAATAGAAATTACTTTGTGAGCATCAAAGCAAACTAAGAAAGAAGTTAATTCCCCTAAACCCTTATCTGGCTCACATATTCTTCCTTTACCATTATTTAATATAGTTACAAAATTTAGCTGAAAGTAGAAAAAAGCAAATAAAAGGAAGAGAAAAGAAATAGCACTTCAATAAGAATTTAACAGTTAGCCAAAAATGTCAAAAGTATGACCTTAGTCTTAATTACTTAGCAAATCAATCATGAAAATGTATTAATCAAAGTATCTTATCATGAAAATTGTTTCTTAACAAATAAAGAGGAACAAAACAAGCCTAAATGGTCTAAATGTATGGGTATTATAGTTCAATTAGTCCATATGATTTAACATTTTAAATGAAAGTTAATAGAAATTTATTTATAAAAATAGTATCACTGATTTTTTACAAATTTTTATATAGTGCTACAAGTACCCATATTGCTAACTATAAGGACTATATCTATAGCTTAGTTGGTGTGTCTATTAGGAAGCCCAATGGTATTAAGTTTGAAGATGGATTAAGATATAAGATTGTAGGCCAATGTAATTATTAAAATTTCCTAGGCTTAATCTCACCATATAGAAGCTATAAACATGAAGTTGTAACGAGTAACTCCAGATAATAATAACATGAATTAGGATATTGTAAAATATATGATATATTTTTGAGAATAAAGTATAAATAAATGACTATTAATAAGAAATTAACAATGTCAATTATCATAAGTGTATGAATTTTTTATCTACTTGCTTGCAATTTTGCAAGTAGATTATTTATACTTACAAAATAATTTTTATTTTAGTTCCTTAAAAATAGAATTATCTTTATTTTTATTTTTACAGATGATGTTAGATTTCATCCAAAACAATATTATTTTAATCATACCTCCTAAATAAAAAGAATTTGTCATGTGGCTGTTACATCATAACATTGGTATAGCAACTTTATTTATACACAATTAAGTTAACATGTCATATCAACAATCACTTAATGTCATTAATAGTTTATTAGTAAAAAAATTTGATGGATAATTATTTAAACCTACGAAGGTTTTGATTAGAAATTTTTAAAAATAAAAAACCAAAATATGAAAAAACCCACCAATATAAGGTCTTAGTCTTTAATCAATTTTGACTCGGGACAATCACATTTTTTTTTTTGGTTAGATTTTGAACGCCCTCACTTAAGTATAAGTTGCTGTACGCCATGGAGAAAGACAATGGAGAGAGCGGTTGGGGAAGCTTGATCAGAGATGACATGGGGAATTGGGCCGTTGGTTTCTTCATATCATGTGGTCAGTCCTCAGCCTTCAAAGTTGAGTGTTGGGCACTGTTTCAGGTTCTTCAGCTAGCTATGGAGAAAGGATACGGGAGTCTCGAAGTGAAGTCAGATTCTTGTGCTTAAACACAGGTGATTACCCAAGGAGATAATCAGAGCACCCCAATTCTAGCGGTGATAAACTACTTTGAAAATATAAAAATAAAACACATCGACAGAGAGCAGAATACTTGTGCCGATTAATTGACCTCAAAAGGAGTTGCGGCATTTTCAGGAGCTCATGTTTTGAACACTGCTCTGGCAGCTCTCAAGGTTTTGTTAATGGCAAGCACCATGCAAGTGTCGTTTTATAAGGAGATTTCAGTGTAATTTTTTTTCCTCGTACTTCAAAAAAAATAAAAGTTGCTATACACCTATAACTTAAATAAGTTGAGGAAATGGAGAGGTACAAAGGCACATATGAAAAAGCAATCAGCAAGCTGGACACGAATGCCAAGTGTCACATTACGTTAGTTCAACAAACTCGTAACGTTGACTTGAATTTTTTTATTTTAATATTTTTAAATTTAATAACTTTCTTTAATATTTTATATTTTTATAATTTTTATTATAATATAAAAAATATTATAATTATAAAATAAAAGAGTTAAAGATTCAATATCACGTTTAGATTGATACAATGGAATAAATAAATTTTGTTATTTTTATAATTAATTTTTTAATTATCATAATATAAATTTATATTATTAAATTTTTAAATTAAATTATAAAATTAATAAATTTCAAAATACACATTAAAAATAAATATTAAATGAAATTAAAAGTGGGACATTTCCTATGTGTGGTAGAACTCGCCTATTTACAGGCCAAAAAGGTCACTAAGCTTAACGATGGCAAGGCCTCCCTTCGGCTCCGCACCCCTTCCATATCCATTCCGCTCTCGCCCACAAACTAATGAACTAATTAGATCCCTCCAGTTATCTTCTTCCGCCGCCATCCACGTCACCTCTTCCGCCGTGACAATGCCGCACCAGCAGCCCCCCCATCCGTCGTTCGAAATCGTTGGAGGCGCTCGCGACCTTTTCCTCCCAGCTCTGAGTAACTTGGCTCGTCCTTATGACCCCTTCCCATTGATTGGTGGGAATCGCCACGTGGAGACCATATTTGCCGCATTCTTCAGGTCAGTTCCTGATGTCAGATACCGCCGTGAGTGTCTGCGCACCAAGGACGACGGAGTTGTAGCTCTCGATTGGGTTTCTGGCGACGACCGACACTTATCTGCCGATTCTCCTGTTCTTATATTACTGGTTCGTTCGTTCATTATTTTTTTTCCTAAGGATTAAGATAGTAAGGATAATCATCGTTGAAATTCGATAAATCATACTGGTTTACAGCTTTCACATACACTCGTGTACTAGCGGTAAAAGGAGGAAAGGAAAAAAAATTGGAATAATTATTATAATTGTTCTTTCAAAATTGAAACGAGAGTTTGTGCAGCCAGGTTTAACCGGAGGGAGCGAGGATGCTTATGTAAGGCACATGTTAATTAGAGCCCGAAGTAGAGGATGGCGTGTTGTCGTCTTCAATAGCCGTGGCTGTGGAGATAGCCCTGTTATTACTCCTCAGGCACGTGTACATTTCTGGATGCTATCAGTTTTTTACATTTTCTTTCATTAAGTTAATTTTGAGTCTAGGTTCCTTATGTTACTTCCTGTTTGTACAATTAGATCGTTGTAGAATCCACCGGCATCGTCACTGGTGCTATTAGTGTTTACTAATTGGAATATGTACCAAATTATGGAATTAATTTGTGATGCTGATATGCAGTTCTATTCAGCTTCATTTTTAGGAGATCTGCGTGAGGTAGTCTCTCATGTCACCACTCGATACCCGAGAGCTAATATATATGCTGTTGGTTGGTCTCTCGGGGCGAACATTCTTGTTCGTTACCTGGGTCAGGTAAGATAATAGTAATTATTGCAACATTTGTAGCCTGAAACTGGTCTTTGTTTCTCTTGCAAGTACTGTCTAATTTAGGTACAAGTCGCCGGAAATGAATAGCTAGTTCTTAACAGACAGTTCACTCTGTTGTAAGGATGATGTACTTATACAAGACAAACGTTCAAGCCACTGAGTTGAAGGATCAAGCTTAAGGATTAAATAAATATCCTTGAAAAAGATAGGGAATTGTGGTAGAGTTGGTAAACCAAAATCTGAGAACTTCTTTAGTTCTCATGAAAATTTAGAGAATGTATCTGGATGCTAACAGAATTAATAGAGTATTTGTTTACAAAAATTTAGACAACCAAAATCTGAATGCAAGCAAGTGGGATGTAAATCAAGTCGCACACACTTCGTCTGGTTAGTGTTTTTGTGACCACATCTTTGCAAACTGCTATTATCTAGCACCGTAACATTGTCTACATTTGTTCATACATTTGCAATGAGCTAATTTTAGGGGATCATCTTTACCTAACATTTATTAGACTTCTCTTATTGTGTCATTTCTATTTTTTGTGTTTGCTACTTTCAGGAATCCCACACCTGTCCTCTTTCTGGAGCCGTGTCATTGTGTAATCCTTTCAATTTGGTTTTGGCAGATGAGGACTTCCATAAGGGCTTTAACATTGTCTATAACAAGGCTCTTGCAAGGGCTCTCTGCAAAATATTTAAGAAGTATTAGAATTTCATATATGTTACTGACAGTTATTTTAGTTTCAACTTAATAGGTCCATTTATGAGACATGGTCATATCACTAACATCGTACTTTCTGTAGGCATGCTTTGCTATTTGAGGACATGGGTGGTGAATATAACATTCCACTAGCAGCCAATGCCAAGTCTGTTAGAGAGTTTGATGATGGACTAACCCGTGGTATGTGTCTCTACTCCCTACTGTTCTCTATCATTGCTGAAAGCTTAATAGGCTGTCGACATTTTGAATGATATGCCTAGAGAATCGTTTGTGAGGTTTTGCAGTTTCTTTTGGTTTCAAGTCAGTGGATGAATACTACTCTAATTCAAGCAGTTCAGATTCCATAACACATGTTCGAACTCCTTTGCTCTGCATCCAGGTGAAAACTTAGATTAGAAATTTTGAGTTCTCTACATTGCTTTGCAATGTCTGGTTGCATGAAATTGAAAAAAGAAAATAGAAAACCACTGCCAACATTATATCTTGATTAATCTTAAAGATTAAGATTAAGTTATCATATTTATTTGATTGAGAATTGTTAATAATAATACAACAGGTGATAGATTTTTATTTTTAGTGTTTTGCTGATGCGAATTAACCAACTAAAAGAATTGAATATTGTAAGTACTTGGCAATGATGTCACTTCCTAGGTTTATTTCTGGCCATTTTACATAGTGAAATACATAAGCCACAGAGAGAGAGAGAGAGAGAGAGAGAGAGAGAGAGAGAGAGAGAGAGAATGCCAGAATTATAAACTAAATCTTCAATTTAGATTAACTTTTTTAATTTAATTTCTCTTTCTAATACTACAAGGCAAGAAAGTTTTATGTTCAATTGATTTAGTCTTTGGATTAAACAATTTTACTTATAAGGTTTTTTATAATTTCAGGCCGCCAATGATCCGATTGCTCCTTCTAGGGGAATTCCTCGTGAAGATATTAAGGTATACAATTCATAGTTGTAATGATTCTTAGAGTCACTACTATGATTTATGTGCTTGGTAAGAAGGATGTAGATACGAAGGGGATGGGTGTCAATGCTAGAGATCTCATTCTTCATTTGGAAAGAAATCATTCTTGAAAGGACGAATGCAAATAGTGGACCTTCCAATTTTATTTCATCTTTATTGTCTTACCAAGCAAGCATGCATTATTTTTCATTCTTCAATTTCAACCTCTCTTACAGATTTCTATTCCCCTTCCAAGCACACTCTTCTGGTAGGGTCGAACATTGTGTTTGTTCTTATCTAAAAATATTAAAAGCATCACAAAACCAGTCACTGACAGCTGTTTAACTAGTGTATTTTTTCACTACTATACTTGGTTGTGTAGTTCAAAGTAACATTTTCTTTCGAATGCTTCCTGTCTATCTCAGCTGATAAATTAAACCTTCCATTATATTTTCTTCTTTTCATGCCTGTTTCTGTCAATCTCCTGATTCAGGTTTATCTTCAGTTAATTTTAGTTGGTAAAGCATAAAATATACCCTATCAACTTTACTCCAATGTGCAGTTCCCCCCTCTCCCAGGTTTTGATTTATGCAAAATAATCCTATCATGTGTTCGTTTGCACATATAAATACTCCCGACTGCTGGTGACGGTAAATTGAATTAATTGGAAAGTTGATGGAGGTAAATTATATTATTTTTGTTACCAATATATGAGGCACCATCATGGCTCTCTTGATTGGCACGTTAAGGAGATAAATTGCACCAATTGAAGCCTCGGGGTAAACTGCACACCAAGTAAAGTTGGAGCATTTTTTTTACTAACCCTGTTTATTTGTTAATTTAGTATATTTTGGCCTTTTGGTTCAATAAAATCCAAGCTATTATGCAGGAAAATTCAAATTGCTTGTTAATAGTGACACCCAAAGGTGGCCACTTGGGGTGGGTCGCTGGAGATGAAGCACCAGTTGGAGGCCCTTGGACTGATTATGTTGTAATGGATTTCCTTCAACATTTGGAGAGTGTAGCAAACAAATCCCGTACATGTAAGTCCGCAGGTGAGCATCAAAGTAGAGGGGCATTGCAGCATCTGGAAGTGTAGTTTGGCACTTTGGTAGACCTTTCATTCTTGGTATGGCTACATTCTTAAATATCCTCGGCATTTGTATTTCCCGACATACTAGTTTGAGAGACTACTGTCTCCTCATTCATCTGTGTCTGGCGCCCAGCCTAGTAGAGTACGATCTCCAAGTTAGGAGGTCGACATGATAAAATTATTAAAAAATAAGAGCTAATGACACGTTAGTATGCCATGAAATGTAAACAGCAATTATTTTTGAACAATTAATTGTTGTGAAAGGATTGTATGATTAGGTTTAACAGATTGAAAATTACGTTATTTAGTTTGTATAACAACGCTGAGATTAGAAATTTAGTAGTGAGGCCAAAAGGCAACTGGATTGGTCATTGAAGTTGCCTTATCATTATACGCATGGCATCTTAAAATATAATTATACAAAACACGTAAAAAGTTAATCAAATTGTAAGAAAAATGGCATTGATTTCATACTTATAATTCCAGATTAACTCCTTTGTCAATATTATGAAAAAGAAAACTATATTTCTGTATTGTCATTAATACTATATGCAGTTTATGCAAGTAATTATAGATAAGAAATTAGTAATTGAAGCGCCAAATACATGGATACACCGAGTACTTAGGCCCATATACAAAAAACTTCTTATAGTTTTAATTGAATCAATTTATATAGTAAACTTTTAAATTGGTGTAATATACCATCCTTTATTAAACCAACATCCAATTGATAACATTGACCAAAAAAAATCACTTGACCATGCCACCTATACCAAGCTTACAATCCAACCAAGCTCGAGTGAAATCGAAGGCCAAACTGAACTGGAAGGTTAAGTGAAATCCAAAAATTGAAGGCCGAACCCTTTCGAACAATGCCTCCTTCGATTTCAATGAAATCCATCAGCGAACCAGAAGCCAACGGCGTCTCGCTTACTGTAAAACTTCATCAAACATAGCTCGAGGGAACAACAATGCCAATGCCGTCTCGCCCACTGTTCTTCACTCTCAGACGGTAAGCAAAACTTCTTGCAATCTCATTGCTTGTTTTTGTTTGGCTGCCCAGAAAAAATACGCGAACGAAGAGAAAATAGAAATTATGAACAAGCATATGTTCCCATATTAGGCATTTAGGTCTGCAACTATAAATTTCTGGAACTTACTCAAATTTCATGTAACCCAATGAGCTGAGTCGTCAAGTCCAAAAAATTGGGAAATATGAAAGCTCAAAGTTTTTTTCTCTTCTATTAATTAAGTATTTGTATCATAAAAATTTTTTGAGTCAAGTTCTACTAATATAAGTTTTGTCTAAAATAAATTAATTTGTGTTTGAATGTACATTTAAATAAGTGTTTATATAATAAATGATGTGTTTAAATGTGAAATTTTATAAGTATTTATAACTATGAAAATTATTTAAAAGAATATTTAATTTATATATTTTTTATTTAACGAATTGAAGTTCTTTAGAGTGCCTTAATTTTCGCTATACTTTTTTAACTAAAAGATAATAATAAGTGAGTCGTAATTACATAAAATGAACTGTTCACTGGCATGTGAATTTGCAATGTTTAGTTATTTGATTATTATTTAAAATAAAATTATTACATATAATTAATTATTTATAAATCTATTTATGTTAAAGCTATTTTGCAATTTTTGAGCCATTGAACTCTTTTTCCATTTCATGAACTCTGAATTCCGTATGCTTTTTTATTTTTTGGTCATCCGTATGCTTGATTTAGTGGCTAGTAATTGTCAACTCTAACATAGTGGCATTGTATAACATATACTATAACAAATTTACAAATTTTATGCAGCAATATTAGTAAAAAAAAAATTCACCAACTTAAATAGAACGTTGATAACAAAATTTGTGCAACATTTACACCACCTCTAGTCTTTATCAGCTCAATCTGTATTCAGTAGGCCATTTTAAACAACCAAAGGAGGTAATAAAATACTACAAAAATGAAATTAAGAACTAAATATTTTGACTCCATGAAGCATACAACCAAATCTTTTGTAAGTACTCTCCCTTTGGATGCTTGGTTTCATTTTTTAACCGCGAAGGACCAACAGTGTTTACATGCTCCCTAGTAAGCCCACCATCAAATTGTCCGAGAGGGTGAGCAATATTGCACCTGAATGTTTTGATGCGCTGTATTCATCTGCAGCAAGAGACATCCTCCCAGGAGAAGCTAATGGTGACGCATTCTGAGATCTGGTGATTTCTCCTGCAGCCACGGTAGCTACTAGGTTTGTCCCAACATGGAGACATAAATGTACTTGCTTCTAGAAATAATATACTTAAATAAAAAAATATAAAGTAATAATATATATATATATATAAATTTTATATATAAATTATACATATATATTTTTTTACTCTCGTTTTAAAAAGTTTATTAAGAGACCTAAAACGAGCACTTTAAAAAGAGCACCGATATTCATATAAATAAATTTTGTACGCTTTTTTAAAATTTTTTTACATTTTTTCTCTCTCTTTAATTTATTTTATTTCTAAACATATATTAAGAGTGCAATCCAAAAACGTATGAAAATCATTCTTCCTTCAAAAATTTATTAAGAGATAAAAAGGGAGCATAATACACTCCCATGTGTACCCATAACATTATGATATAGAGCATAAACATAGATCCAATGGTGTCAGAGTCAGCACCACTCGTGACTCTGCCATTTCAGACCTATTCTGAGATTCTTCCAACTTAAATTGGGATAATTAATCTTTATTCAAACACAAATCTAACAGGTTAGCACTGCAAAGCTTGCACAAAATTAGCTGGCCCTATTAACCCAACTTGGAACTTAATGAAAATAAATTAGCCGGTGGCTAATGTTGGGTTTCAAGTTTTTGCCTACTATCCTTCAAAGGCTAACAATCTTCCAGGACAAACCAAGTGACATCTTTCCACTATACAAAATGGCAGAGACCCATCTTATTTGGAAGCAAACTTAAAAGTTCTACTTGCAACACTATCCTTTTGTTTCGGTTGGAACAACGGCATTGTTAAGTTTTTGCACGTTGTTCTTTACTGATAATTGCACTAAATTTTGCTTTATACCACAACACATTTGCATAAATGCTACTTTTGACTTAATTGACCCCTTATTCACTCAGAGGTACCTGCTTCTAAAAATTTTACACAGCTTTCAATTAATGCATTACTAGAACTTTAAGAAGCATCATCACCAGTGAGCTTTCACTTGTCTGGCACCGAACCCGTTACTGAGCCATTATCTTCTTCATAACAAGTCAGAGCTTCATTAGCATCATATACATCAATGCTCATACTTGACGCAGTATTAATATGCAAACCATCAGTTCTTAAACAAGTTTGTCATTAAAGAATAAATCTGGAAAGAAAACTGGGATTCCGTTCAACTTCAAAATTCTTCTATCCCTGTTGATGTTGATCCAAAACCCTCCAAATACATGGATAACTTTAACTCTTCATCGCAATCCACAAGATCATTTCAGAGAAGCTTGTAGGGCAGAACATTGTCGGAAGCTTCATGCCGATAGGGAGCAATTAGAGACTCTGCAATGGCAGAAGGGATCTTTAAGAGTGAGAGCCATGAATAAGAAGCCACAATCGACAAGAATATTAGCAGCGTTGAGGATAGTTTCGTGGGAAAGAGCGGAGGGCCGAGAGAAGAGAGTGAGTGAGGATGAAGGATAATCTTATTTTGATAAGCTAGAATGATGCTCACATGATTTCAAGTCCGTGTATATTTTTACAGATCCGAGACATGTAAACAATGACAAGATTATCCTGTCAGCAAGTCAAGAGATAAAAACTAAATCTGTACTATTATCAAGTAGAATTGATTACGAGCCTGCGATTACTTTTTACATTGGATTTCGTAAATTATTTTATGGCAGGCATACTTCTGAGAAAAGAGAAGTTTCAAGCCTGCAAGCCATATAAAAACGTAATTTTATTACAATTTTTTAAAAAATGTATTTAAAATAAATTGTATTATTGTATTTACTAAATTTCATAAATTAAATTCTAAAATTAATCAATTTAATAATTTTCTTAAACTTTGACAGTTTAATTTTTTCTTTTGTGTAAATTTTTTTTTTCATTTCATTATATGCACAGTTTTCACTTTTATGATTACTCCAATATATATATAAAGGAATATACTTTCATAATTTTTTATGAAATTATAAAATAACAATAATTAACAAATCATTAGTTTATGTAATTTTTATAATATAATATATATAATTTAATAAATTTAATATTATAAAACTTAAATATAAATAAAAAATCATCATACAAATTAAATTAGTTTAAAAAAATTACTGGTCTATGTAAAATGTCAACATTTTTGTGTATAAAAAAAGAAAACAAAAATAAAATGATATTTGATTTTTTCTTATCTCTATATATACACAAACAATATTGAGTCTTTATATACACAGATAATTGTTTTAAACTAGATTCTATAATTATTGCAATCAAAATCAAGTAAACAAAGAGAAATAGTAAATATATATGCTGCACCATTTCTCTTGACAATAGTACAGACTTGTTTTTATCTCTTAGCTTGTTAGCATAATAGTCATTTGATTATTTACATATTTTAAATTTGTATAAATTTACACGAACTCAAGACTTTATGATGATAAGCTAGCTTAAATCACAACTTATTAATATAAGTTTAAATAATTTTTATAATTAATATAAGTAATTTTATAAATAAATTTAAATACTTATTAAAATATTTTTATAAACACTAGAGAGAAAAACAGATAAATAATAATAATTAAATAAAGAAAGGAGCCGTTGGAGTGAGAATGCAAGATGAAAGGAGAGAAAAATCGTATCTGGTCACGTGTCTATTACGGCCTCTTGCCTTATCTGCTCGGGATCGATCACCATAAGCCACGTGGGGCCATGGCTGCTGGCTTTACCAAATTTCATATCGAAATCCAATCCATACAGATTTTACCAATTAAAAATTAAATGATTTTTTATTTTAAGTAGTTATTTGATGTATGAAATAACTATTGTATTTACAATAAATTAATTAAGTTAAATAGTTATTCAAAAGTTATTATTGAATTTTGAATCAAAAAATTACTCCTTATTGGTGCTGCAGTTTTGATGGGCACAAAGCTCTACAGTTTAAGGGAATGCCCAGACTAAGTTTTGGTCAAGTTATAAAAAAGATTAGTTTAATTAGATAAAATTGAGTTTAAAATATTTTACTTAAATTTAACTAAAAATTAATTAAATTGACAAATTATATATATTTTTATCAAACAATATAAGCTTAAATTAAATTTCATAAAAATTACAATTTATTATTAATCAAAATATAAATTTACATAATACCAGCTGAGTTGAGTTTGAGCTATTTCGAATTGGTTATAAATTGGGCAATTTGTGCACTCCTGTGCAACCTATACTAGAGGCAACTTAAATTTTGTATTGATTTGTAAAGGAAAAAATTACAAAAAAAAAAAAAAAGAAGAAGGGAAGAGTGCACAGTGCAGCAACAACTATAGTCTATATATATACATATGTATGAAAGTAGGCCGTTCACCAAAACAAAAAATATTTATGAAAGTGGGTAAGGTAACAATAATTCATGGTGTTCCTAGTGTTTTGGAATTGGAGGTCACAATCCACACGGAATACGCTAGAAATGCTTGAGCAACTTAGAATATCTGATCCGTGTAGCCTGTAGGTGCGGGGAGAGTGCCAGCTATGGGTTATTCATGTGCTGGATTCGAAGATAAGCTCAAACTCAGAGCAATTACTTTTCAACTTTGGACATCTTTGTTGGAAATTTGTACATATAATATAAATGCAAAAATAAAGTCACATCTGATCTTACAGAGACAAATTTGGCTGTGTTCCCTATTCATTCAACCGCGATGGAATCAAAAAGCTGTCTGGATGCTTGTCCAATGTGGTCATTGCTGACAACCATGTGGATGTGTTGTAGGTTGTAGCATGTACTCTATATATACGCCATGCCATAATTACATTGTATACATCTTGAGGATTAATAATTAAGCAATGTATGATATGTATGTGAGGTAGATGGATGTCCCTCGGATCACCTTGATCGTCAGCTGATGGGGCCCACACCATTCTTTCCCATTCTTTTTTAAGTGAGATATCCTTTTCCATTTCCACATCTACATCTTTTTGCCTAACCATTAAGAATCTAAGATAAGATCAGCTTTCCATTATGCTCAATATACAACACATTAATATTAAAGCCACCATAAGCTCAACAAACATTCCACTCAACATAATATTATCTTAATTTCATTAGATATATGGCAACGATAAAATAGGCTAATTCAATTAGATAATACATAATTACGTACGTTGATGCAGCTTTGGCATGATAATGACAGAGAGAAAGTGAAAGTGATTGTTTTTGTCTTGAACTTGATTGCTATTTTAGTGGTATCGTGTGTATAATTAGACCATCGACTAAACTACGTATACCTATTTGTTCATCAAAGACGTTGACATCACTTATTCTGTCCAAGTTGAAATCGACAATTTATTTAATGTGGCAGGGTTCAATGCCTGATTACATTCGCAGCTAAATGATTAATCTCGCATGACAACACAATAAAAAGGAAATAATTCTGTGTGATTTAAGGAATTCATTTGAATTAAAATTGTTTCCCTTGGCTTTTAATTAAAAGATAATATCACATACTATTATTTAACTGCCAATCATGCTTTAAATTGTGTCATATCAGATAAACAATCTATTTTAATATACAACAGCTAATTTAAGTTTTTTTTAGACAATAAACAAATATATACCTTTCTTTCCAAGACGATTTCTTCTACATCTATACTCCACATAAATAAATATATCATTTTATCCAAGTGTGAACGATTCAGCTACTTTTTTTAGATAAGCCCAGCGTTAACTGGTAACGTAAGAATGAGCAGCCCAGGGTTGTGGGATGTTGCCCTGTTGGACCTTAAGTGTGTCCGCGTCAATCTTTGCAATATGACACGAGTTTTCAGTTTCCCTCTAACCAAGTATTTGCGTTTTACTTTTATATTCTTATCCGATTTTAGATGCCTTATTAAATTATTTATTTTTCAAAATAAAAATTTGTTTACTGGCTGTTCAGCGAAAAAAATAGTCATATATATAAATTTGACGGGTTCACTCGAAAAAAATGACCAGATACAGCGTATCTACTCTCTCCAATTCCACGCTTGCCATCTATAAAACACCCCAAGAGCGTATTTTCGACACCAGGCTAATCAGCGCTATCCCCCTTCTTCTTCATCCTCTTGCTAATGCTCCATCAATCTCGCTAAAACCCAATTCCGATCCCATTTTCTCATCTCTCTCGCTCTCGCTTTCGCTCAATTCCATCAGCTTCCCTTTGTTTTACTAATTAATAATTCATTCTTGATGGCCGACACCCGACGCCATGGATTGGTCTTTCCCACCAAGAGGCGCAGCGGTACGGACGACACCGTCGATGGTACCGATGAATACGATCATGTGCTCACAAAGAAATCTTCGCTACCTCCAGGGTTGGGCCCCTGGAGCGCTGATCCGGCCGCTGCATTAGGAAGTGCCCGCCACGAGTTCGGCGAGCATGGTGGTGTCAACATGTCCATCGAGGCCTCTGCCACCTTCACCGTCATGGAACCTGAGACCATGCGCCGCATGTTCACCGGGGAACTCGGCCCCGATCGTGATTTCTTCATCTACAGCCGCCACTTCAATCCCACCGTCTTGAATCTCGGCCGTCTGATGGCCGCTCTTGAAGGCACCGAAGCTGCCTACTGCACAGCCAGCGGTATGTCCTCCATCTCATCCGTACTGTTGCAGCTGTGCAGCAGCGGCGGACACATGGTGGCTTCTAGATCCCTCTACGGGGGGACCCATGCTCTCTTGACACACTTCTTGCCTAGGGCCTGCAACATCACTACCACCTTCGTCGACGTCCAGGATCTCGACATGGTGAACAATGCCATCGTACAAGGCCAGACCAAGGTGTTGTATTTTGAGTCTATATCCAACCCCACTCTCACCGTCGCCAACATACCAGAGCTCAGCAGGGTAGCCCACCTTAAGGGAGTCACCGTGGTCGTCGACAACACCTTCGCGCCTATGGTGCTTTCCCCGGCTCGTCTCGGAGCAGACGTCGTCGTTCACAGTATCTCCAAGTTCATCAGCGGTGGGGCCGACATCATCGCAGGTAACTTTGTCGTTTATTATTATATTTTCCTTTTGCGTCCTAATCGTATTTGTCACTTTTCAGTTTTCACCGCTTACCCTGCATAATTATCTAACAGTAAAACTATTTTCATAAATAAATTTTTATTTATGAAAAAGTTAATAAATTTTATAAATTAAATTGAGACTCAGACATCAGATAATGCATATGCTCCCTGTGAGCACAAATGCCAATTACTCGTTTAGCCAGCATTGCAAGCTGTGTAAATTCTGTTAGTTACCGCTTGAAATTTGAGTTGATTAATTATTGGAAGAAATTTATTCATTAAAATATTTATGTAAAAATTTATTATAAAATATTAAATTTATCGAGGTTATGAAGTTTAATAGTTTAAATTTTACAAATAATTTTTATAATTTAATATATAAAAACAAACATACCAGATAATAATGGTTATACTCTTCTATCTAATGTCAAATGTAATAATATCATTTCCTTTCCTAAAGCGCCGCTGAGACAATTTCCTTTCAACGAGATAGGAATCGTATCTACCAAAAATATCAATGAAAAATTGATGAAAAATAATGATATATTGATAATAAATCCTGTTATTTAAAATCTTATAAAATATTTTATTTAAAAAGTTTGAATCATAATTTTATAAGTTAAATTATAAAATTTAACAAATCTTAGATTAATTTTGATTTCATCAGGATTTAGTCTCACAAAAGTATTTATTTAAATAAATTGTGAATAAAATTAATTTTAAAAGTATTAAAAGATATGCATATTAAATATATAAAATTCGTTTAATGAGATTATTTTAAATATATATGATGAAAGCTATATTTCCTTTTTACGGTAGAAATTAATTTTAGAAGAGGCGATTCTCCCAAAACTAAAGTTGGAGTAATAACCTATTCCTGTCTGAAATCTCACGCAGCAAGCTGGACACATTTGGACTCATGTGATGGCCGTCCAACGTCTCACGTGAATTATCTTGTCATTTCTTCTCAATCCCTTTTCTGAAAAGAGTCCTTCTACACATTTTTTTTTATAATTTATGTTATCATTATTATCATTAAGAAAAAATGATCATATCCTTCCGTATTTACAATCTTGTTATAAGTTAAAAATCTTAATATTATGATGACAAATTTTTTGTTGGGTTCTGAACATTCATTGTGTGTGAACTGATATTGGGCAATGGCTGGCAGGGGCTGTATGTGGGCCTGCAAGCCTAGTGAATTCCATGATGGATCTCCACCAAGGGACGCTAATGCTTCTTGGTCCAACTATGAACGCCAAGGTGGCATTTGAATTGTCAGAGAGAATCCCCCACTTGGGCCTTAGAATGAAGGAGCATTGCCACCGCGCGTTAGAGTTCGCCACTAGGATGAAGAAACTAGGATTCAAGGTTATCTATCCAGGTCTTGAAGATCATCCACAGCATCAACTGTTGAAATCCATGGCCAACAAGGATTATGGGTTTGGTGGACTTCTCTGCGTTGACATGGAAACGGAGGAGAGGGCCAATAGGTTGATGCACCATTTGCAAAATTATGTACAATTTGGTTTCATGGCGGTAAGTCTGGGCTATTATGAGACCCTCATGTCCTGCTCTGGTAGTAGCACCAGCAGTGAGATGAATGCCGAGGAAAAAGCCCTTGCTGGAATTTCACCAGGTCTAGTGAGGATGTCAGTCGGTTACATTGGGACATTGGAGCAAAAGTGGAGTCAGCTGGAAAAGGCACTCACTAGACTTCAGGAATATGGATTCCCCGCCAAGAATAACTGAATCTCTCCATTGCCTCACCTTACAATCTTGCTGTTTGCGCTTGTTCGCGCTTGTACAAATATGCTTTTCTGTCTTTCAATCTATTGTCAGCACTTTACTCTCTGTAACCTGTATTGCATGGTTGACAACTGTGTTAAGGTACTCTTGTGCTTAAAGTTATCATCTGCCATTACTATTAAACAATTCCTAAATATAGGTTGGGTTTTCATTTTATAAAATAAGTTAGAATGTATAGTTTAATTAACTACTAAGTTAAGATTTTATTATGGAGGCTGACTGTCCTTTATATTTGTCCATTGGTAGCTTTCTTTATGATTTTTCAATATGAAGTGGGATAGAAAAAAGGAAACAGAGATTTTTATCTTAGCATCATAGTGTGTTGCACGTGTTTGAATCTCCCACTTCAGTAAAGATTGTTCGATAATTAAGTTGCTGTTATGAAATCAAAAGTAAGTATCATTCCAATTAAATAGATAAATATAGTAGAAAACCACGCTCTTTTTTTTTTTGGAAGTTTAGAACACCGTACTCCAGTCTCGAATGGGGAAAACAATTAGATTGGTGAGATGAAAGATCATAAAGTCACGTATCCGAGAGTTTGGGAAGAATGGACAAAACATGAATTAAGGCATGAATGATAATCAGAATTTGTCATTAACGATATTATAAGATCGCTAATTTATTATCAATAGTAGTCTTAAAGGGACAATATGCTCCGTTTGAGGCATTTTAATGTGCTCGTTTAATTTATTTTTGACAGCTCTGTTTAATTATCACTAATATTCATTCATTGTTGAATGACTCAACGCATAATTTAACAATTCATGATGGAAGGACTAAGAAAAATAATACTAGTGTAAAAATCTCCGTATTCTATATATCCTTTGGCATAGTTTAATCACGAAATCCTGTGTGTTATCCTGAATTCCAAGTAAGAACTAGCTTTTCTTCTACGAATCAAATTTCAATTATCTAGATGTACAATGGCAATAAGCATATAAAATTTTGCTCAATCATAGCATTGCTCTTGCCATAAGCGTATTAAACTCTTGTTTACCCAATTCACACAGAGGTCTCCCTGCCTCTGATTAAGCCTAGGTTACATGTCACGTAGCTGATGTTTGGAACCTTTTGGTCCTACGGAAGACCAGTTATCTTAGAAATTAAGGGTGTGTTTGATTTGCAAAAATATTTTTGATTTTGATTTGAATTTTTTTTATAGAAAATAATTTTTCTTTTGAAAATAAAAATATATTTAATTTTTATCAGTCAAATTTTATTTTTAAAAAATAAAAATAATAAAAATATATTTAATTTAAGATTTAAGTTTTAAATTGAGAGTTTAGGGTCTGAGTTTTAAAGGTTTAGCATTTAAGATTTAAGATTTGAGATTTTAGAGTTTAGAATTGAAGATTTTGAGAGTTGAGATTTAGAATATTGAATTTTGATATTTAGAGTTTAGAATTTGAGAATTTTGAGTTTAGGATTTTGGGGTTTAGGGTTTTTAGATTTTGGGATTTAGGAGTTAGAGTTTAAGCTTTTAAAATTCTAGAATTATAGGTTTATAGTTTTAGGGTTATAATTTGGGATTTAGGTTTAAGGTTTTGAGTTTTGTAAGTGTAGAGTTTAGGATTTAGGGTTATGGGTTATGGGATTTAAAATTTAAAATTTAGGATTTAAGGTTTAAAAATTTAAAATTTTGTAATTTAAGAATTTGAGATTTAAGTTTTTAAAATTTAAAATTTAAAATTATTATTGTATTTTTAATTTATATTTTTTATTTTTAAAATTTACATAAAAAATATTGAAAATATTATTTTATTATTTTTAAAATTTATCTTATTTTAAAAAATATTTTTTAGATCATATTTTTATTTTTTTCACATAAATATATTATTATTTTTTTATTTTTATTAAAAATAAAAATAAGAAAACAAATAAAATAAGCGCACCCTAAAATTCTATGAAGGGGCGGGCGTCATAGTGTGATTAAAATCTATTAATTATATATTTAAAATTCATATATATATATATATTCCCTAGTCATATATAAATAGGATTTTTATTTTTTTAGATAAATTTAAGGTATTTTCTGATTGATAATTTGAGACTAATTTTTTTGAAGATAAAAAAATAATCAAAATAAGTATGACCTTTTTTTAATAATAAATTAAATCTAAGACAACATATTTAAAAAGCTCGAATGGTTGACAAACGGTCCCTATTTGAACCACGTAATGGGAGTTCATTGGTTGGATGGTGCAAGTCTTATTGGTAGGTTAGCTGGGGACAGATAAACCTACATTTTAAACCCACCCATATATTATAACGTGAGAGAGAATAAAAAATTAAATATTTAATTGTCTATTTTTTATTTTTAATTATGATAAAAATATAGGTGTAAAAATATATGAATATCAATACCTAGATTGAGTGTGTGTTGAGTATGGGGGAGATATGAAGGCCACACAGTGCCAGCACCAATGAACAGCCATGTGCGGGTATTTGGTTCCAAAGTTGGCGACGGCCTTTGACCCATCCAATTGGCAAACTAAACTTTACTCTTTCGATTAAATGTTAAATAAAATATTATTGTACTTTATCCAACTAAACACGTCAATTTCTAACTAGAGGGAAACCCACCACACAAAACAACCGAAATCATGCCTGAAATGAGATAGCTGCGGTCCTTCTTTAAATTGTGTATGGCAATTCAAAACTTCAACTGAAAGCCGATTACTATTGTGAGACATTTAATACACATACAACCTTCATTCCTGAGCTGGCCCATACTTACAATTCGTTGGGAACATGTCAATCATTTTCTTCCATCCATGGAGATTTTTTTTGGTGGACACGTTCATTTCCTTTAATATATATATATAATGCCTAACAAATCTACATGTTGTGTACTTCCACGTACCACCATATTTGTTCAATTAGAGTGCATTAACTTATGTGTCATACAAATATAGACATATGATTATAATTGCTCCATACAGTAAGTTCCCTATGATATTAAAATGGGATGGGAATATGAAATAATTAAATATTATTAACAAACAATTAACAATTTAATTTTTGATAAAGTACAAATGAATAAATAATTAATTACAAATTTAATATATCATACTCTTTTCTTTTTTTCCAGAATTCATCATCACCTATGTTACATCATTCATAGCTTGGTGCTAACTTAATTACTTTTTTTTTTGGCCAATAAATAAAAAGCTAGCAAAGCGCCCAGTAGTTCAACTAGAACATTTGGAAAAAAGAAAGCATATTTGAGCATTTAGTTATCTGTTAGCTCAAGATTATTTTTAAGCGAATAACTTCAATTTTGATGATTCTAATCTGTTTTGTCAAATAATTATGACTCATATTAATATTTTTTTTCTTTTAAATTTTGATGTATGAACCTAAATTTCTAAATATTTTATGCATCAAATATAAAGAAATTTGTTGATTTCGATCCTAACAGCTAAGTGATCAGAAAAGATCTCAAGCATACTTGACTCCGTCAAGGAGATCCATTTAAAGGAAAAAAAAAATTACATGTGCTGAATTTTAAGCCACTTAAAAATGGAAAGAAATCAGAAATTTACAGCAATAGCAAATAATTAGCTCATATGCTATAAAGCCAGCTCAAAGCAGCTGAATCAGTCAAGAGGATGTTGATTTGAACAATTTAAAGAGATGATTGATTGAAGAAATTGAAGACCCCAATGGCTCAAAGAAAATCAATGAAAAAATCATGGATATGAAATATAAAGATGAAGATTTGAAGAGAAACAAGACACACAGAGAACTTATAAACTAAAAGCCTTATTTTGAGAATTCTTGTTGTGCATCATAGAAAGGTAAATCTGTTTTTAAAGAGAACACCAAAATCTGATCAGCTTTATATTGTACTCTGTTAGAGAGCAAACCTCTTATTCCATCTCAAGGCTAATGGGAGATTTTTTATAAGCTTAGAAAATCTTGTATTAATTGTTACAGATAGCTGTGATGTGGGCTTGTTTTCCTGAATCCAAATAACTCATTTATCCCTTGAATTCAAATAGTTTGGTGTAGGAATGTTGGGGTTTGGTTGTTTTCATTAAATGGATTTAATTTTGAAGGGACAACGGCTCTGCTCTCACTCAATCACAAATCAAAATAAATTGAAGTAATAAACTACATTTACATATCATATAAGAGCAATTAATATATATTTAATTCCATCTTTAATGAGTTGAAGATGATAACAGTTATTGCCAAGCTCCGCAATGGCGCACTCTGATGATGAAACAGACTAGACTTGACGCTAGCCAGCTACCTGCCGTGCTGTCGTTAACTTGAATTGCTCCAAATCTTCTCCAGTTCTCGAGCAAAAGCTTTCTGTCTCCCAACAACTATGGTTATGTGATCTTTGTTGTCGATGACTCTGACACGGGCCCGAGGAATTCTTCTTTGGACCTCATAGCTGCACTCAACTGGGATAAGCTCATCGTCTTTGCCGTGGAACATGGTAACTTTGCATCTCAGCTCTTTTACCGCATCCAAGTATGCTTCAATTTTGCCAGCAGTTCCACAGATAATGTTATGTAGGGTATGCCACGCTGCGTTATGTGTGTGGCAAAAGAACCCTTCCAGCAAATATGTCCTCACCCTGTGCATGTGTTACGCATTCATTAATTAATAATCTCTTTATTAACTATATATCTCTCACTCTCAACTATCACTCTTTGGAATCAAAACAATTAATTAATGCTACCTTCTAATTAATGCAGTTATTAAACTAAATGAAATCAATATCATCTTTTTCATCTCAACAATTGAATTCGAAACCACAGCTGGCTTCTAATTCCAGCCATTAACTGATGGATACTATCAGTGTCACCTTAGGTTATATAATTTATTTATGTGGAATAAACTTTTACAAAATTAGAGTTTTACTATTTTTATAATTTTATTTTTATTTAATTCATATAATACAAATTTTGTAATATTAAATTTATTAAATTATATAAAATAATTAAACTATTAGATCAAATAAATTTAATAACTCGAATATACTGATATGAACTTTTTGTAAAAATAAAAGTATGGGACTAGTTTTTTTCATTATGCTAAGTTTTATTTTTGGTTTCATTTTGAGAGTAATAAATGATTTAATACAAGAAAGAAAATAACTTGTATAGATTATGAAGCAAAGGTTGCGTAGTTGACTGATCACTTATGAAATGAGGTCTATTTGATTAAGTTGTTACTTGTTAGTACCCAAACCAAACATAACAAAAGGAAATAAACAAATTAAAAATCCGATGGCGGCTACGTACGGAGCAGTGAGGAAAGAGGACAAGTTTTGTAATTTAGAATACCTATTTCGGGTTAGGAGTTTGGCTAGAAATTCCCACAGTCGGTGGTTCTTGCAGATGAGTAAGCAAACCATCCGTGTTATGTGCTCGTACCAGCACGCAATAGACGCGCCGAACGCAATGGGAGGCCACACGCGCCGCGGGGCAACCCTCCGCATCACGAATTGTGTGGCCTGTGCGACACACTTTGGTACCGGATAAAATGGCTGCCAAAATTGCAGTGGAGTGACAATCAATACAAATTAATTAAAGAACAAGAAGAAAAAGAATGCATAACGGAAGCTAGTCATTTTAATTAATTAGACAGAACTTACAGGGGCAAGCAAGGTTAGGGACTTGACAGAATGAGGGTGTCTAACCGCAAGTGCAAGAGCCAAAATGCAACCTAAAGAGTGGGCGACAATATGGAAAGACTTGACCTTGTGGGACTCTAGCACAGACCTCTCGATCATCTCTAAATGCTCTCTTAAAGTGTACAGCGACTCACTTGGCTTTGGACTCCTTCCGAATCCAAGCAGATCAACCGCAAATAATCGATAACTGGACTTGGCTTCGCTCGAGAAATTTGGGAACAATGTTTCCGTCCAAAATGATGACGATGAAATGAACCCATGTATGAATACCACATCTTCTCGTGCTTTCTCTGATCATCATACATATCTATTGAATTAGGAATTATACATACATACATACATACATACATATACACAATAGGAGTGGTTAGCTAGGAGTATGTATTATAATTGATTAATGTATGACTTGGAACCCGGAAGTGCTGTATATATATACGTATATATATATATATATGCTAATTAATTCCTAGCTAGCTAGTGTTCATATTCGAGTAAATTAGTTATGCTAATTAATTAATTACCTCTGCTGGGGCCTTGAGACCTTACAAAGAGAGTGTTTTTAGTAGAACAAGAAGAGATCCAACAAGTGCATAGCTTGCAGTCACAGTCAGACCATCTGGAAATTATGGGATGGGATTCCTGCCTTCCAATCTTACCCTGAAGCATTTCAACAATAAAGCTGGAACGCACGCTTCCTGATCTCTTGCTGCTCATCTTATTCTCCGAACTACAAGGCTGTACAAAATAATATTGCTTCAGCTTGAGCCGCTTGAGCTCTTTCAGAGTCAACTTGGACACTTCAGAAAGCAGAGAGGGACGAGAATAGAGGGTGTCAGAAATGTCCTCCAACTGTAATTTGGTGGAGCTGAGGGAAACGATCTTGGATTCGCCTTGCTCCGAAACCAAGATCTTGCCGCTGCTTGTTATGACTTCTTTTGCGGAAGAGCAATAGCAGGGCTTGCACTCCGCTTCTATCAACAGGTCCACTATTTTGAAGAACAAACACAGCATAAAATCAACAAGGTCTAGAAAGCAGAAGGCAATGAAGCTCACTGCCTCGTTTATGACCCTCCCACTTAATGTTACAACCCATGATCTGCTTTTGCTCATTTCAGCCATTCGCATGCCGAGCCACCTAATGTTACATACACCAGCAGCAATCCCACATACAACGAACTTTATATATATGTGTGTCTGTAATCAAATGGAAGGCTACTAGTCAGAATTAATTTGCAAATGAAGAAACACACAGAGAATGGAACTCGAAATTACAGATCAGGAAGAACATGTTAACGAGGGTGTAAAAATGAAACTGTGAGGGTGATGATGTCATCTTTTATAATAAATAGAGATATAATACAGGGCTGACAATGTTTATAGCAAGAATCGACGGCCAGGTATTGATCGATCGCTCCTTGTGTCCTTTAAATCCACAGCATATGCTTAATGCTCGCAGAAAGATGCGAGGACAAGAGATTATGGGCGGGGTGTTGCATTTTTGGCATCTCGGTTAAGGTAAGCGGAGTGTCCCTCCCCCGGCCGCTCACACATTTCAAGAACAACCCCCTCCCTTAGTAATGTTTGGTTTGCAGAAAGCGTGTAGAATTGCCTCTCTTAAAAGTTGAAGGCGAAAACAGATAGAGAGAGCAAGAGAGAGATTTGACACGCACTAACAGTAACAGAGCAGAGAAATGAATTGATTGTTCATTTAACGCCATTTGTTGGCCAAGAAAAAACAGGTAGTTGGTTGTTGAAACCGCCGGTGAAAAAACTATTTCCCCCTTGCGTGGCTAATATTTAGCATTACATTTATAGAGCACCAGTAGTACAGACAACTAATCTTATATTACTAACTAATGGAATTTGTAGCACTTTCCTAATTCTCTCAACTAGCAAGTCACTTCCTTGCCCATACGAAATTCTAGGCCACCATTTTCCCTTCCTGTTCATCTGCTTTGCCTTACAACTCATCCAGTGTTCCAAGAAAAGCCTACCTCATTAATTGTGTACACCATTATATTAAAATTCTATGCAAATGAATTAATAGGTCAATCCAACCCCCTCTTGTATTTAATGCGATCTGTCTCTGCCATATGAGCCCCATGCTTTTAGCTAGATAACCGATTTACCACCCCTTTCTCAAACCCCTGCCTGCCATTGTATTTAAGATTTGTTGTCAAACTTAATTACTCTACTTTTCTGTCCTTTGTTTTGGAAAGATGGGCGGGATTGAAGTTGAAGACCTGAAGGCCCGCTACCGCTAGCCGTTCATTGACGAAAGGACATATGTATGGACGACTGTACGTACCAAAACCATATTTTGTCTCTTTAAAAAAGAAATATTTTGAAATAAGAGAAAAAATAAAATGGGGAAATAAAAATATAATAAATATATAATAAATTTCCATATATATATATATATATATATATATATATATATATATATATATATATATATACATACATATCAGCGCTATTTCAATAAACATGATCGAAAGCATCTAGTATGTCTCAAGTTTAATTGATCTTTAATGGTTAGATTTACGAAATTTATGTAAAGCCTATTATTTTTATAAGGGATGATTCTAATTTTATTATTTTATTTTAAATAAATTACACTCATCTCACTTAAAATATTTTATTATAATACTCAATTTTATTTTTAATTAAAAGTTTCAATTCACTTCAATCATCTAATTTAACGAATAAAGCTTTTATAAACGTTAACACAATATTCACAAGTTATATTAGCTATAATAAATTTATTTTACGTTTACTCAAAAATTATATTTAACTTTATTTAATTTTTTGTCAACTAAAATGTTAGCATAATAACTTATTTAAGTAAGATTTGCATAGATTTTAAGATTATAAAAACAAATAATCTCTTATTCCTTCACTTGATTTTAGTGAGAGTGTTGATCATCTAATAAAAATAATTAAATATTAACAATCTTTTCCTTTTAAATTTAGGTTCAATTGTTAAATTAAAATTTTAAATTGAAGTAGAATACAAGGTATACTTAATATATAGTTTCATAATCACATACTTTATTAAACTTACTTAAGGATGTGTCTTTATTTACATTAAATTTTTTTTTTACAATAACATATATTGTTAATCCTAGTATAGGGATTCTCTAACTTTATTTCTTTTAAAATTTAGAATGTAATAAGTAAAAGATAAAAAAAAATTAAAAGAGATAAAAAAGGTAAGATTCACAACTTAGATTTGAGATAAAACAAAGAAAAATAGAGAAAAAATTATTAAAATTAAATAATAAAAAATAGAGTGCGTAAATCTATTAAGCTTACACTTTATAATAAATGTAGCTTTTGGGTTATAATATTTTTATTTCCGGTAAGTAGTTTGTGGGTTAAAACTTCATGCTATGTTAGCATTTTAGTTAATTAGTAAAGATGATTAATTGATGCGGAATTCAATTTTTGATTGAAAATAAAATAGAATTATTATATTTAATATAACTTTTGTAAATATTTTGTTAATAATTATATAAATTCTGTTAGTTAAATTATATTTTTAGAGTTAAATGTAGAAGTAAGAAGGAAATAGAACAAAATTTTATATTAAAATACTTCAAAAAAAATGATAATAATTTATTCTTTTATATTTTTTTAAATCTTTAGTCTATTTCAGATGAAAATAAAAAACCGTACCTTGTATCGGTCCTAGAAGTTAGAAGGAAGACTATTGGCATTGGCTGGTCCTAAACAACCTAATCGTTAATTTCACGTGGGACAACTGTTCATGACAACTATTTCACCCACAAATGTGTGTATATATAGGGTGATACTATTTCTATATCATTAAAGCCACACTTCCATCTACGTCTCTAACGTGTCACTCATCCAAATAACACTTCAAAACTTTTTTTAACTCCTGATTTCATGTTTTTCAGCCACGTCATGGATGTGGGTGAGAAACGTCGGTTTACTGACGTAGACCGAGCATTACCCGTATATATATGTATATCAAGACAATATGGGAAGACTATAATCAGTGAGAGTGTGTGTATATATATATATACACAGAGACAACGTACTTAGCTTCTCTCAAAAAAGAAAGGTTATTATATAATAGTTAAAAGTAATACTTTCAGTTTTATTATATATGTTTATAAATTAAATTTTATTAAGTATTTATTTAAAAGAAATTTAAATTATTAAATTTTATAAAATAGATTACGAAATTCAAAATTTTAACAGTCTAAATGAAGTTATTAGAGAGTTTCGTCTCTGGAAGGACATTTTTCATATTCTTAAATTTGAAATCAGAAAGTTGCAGATGCGCGAGTTAGATATAGCTAGTGGGTAGAAAATTGGGGAAAGGTGGAGCTATATAATGTTGAAATTTGGTCGTGCACAGGGTATGAAGAAAGCAGGTCGATAAAAATGGATAATCATCGTACTATAAATTGGGGAGAGGAGTAAATTAAGATTCCAATTGGACAATTAAACAGCAACAATTATTATTGTCACCGCCTATTATGGTTCAGCTTTTCTGGCAATTTGTGCTGGGGAATACGAATTTTTAGTTGGTAAGTTTCTTATAAAGAGTAAGGCGGTTTTGTATATCTGATAAAATTGGCGTGCAGGATGAATTAATTAACAAAGGCCAGGCCCCAAGAAATGCGGCTATTGTAAGTATAGAACACATTACGTGATAGAGATATGAGTGGACCTAGTCCCGCGGAGAAAAGACCCGTTCAAAGATTTTGTTACCTGCTTTGGCAGGCCATGCGAATTGTGCTCGCCTAACCATTTTGTCACGGATCCGCGATTGTAATAAAAGCCAACCCATTTTTTGTTTCAATTCAACCAAATACGGGTAATCGTTTTGGCCTGCTTCCCTCTTATGCCTTCTCTTACTTTTACCGTCTTTGTATTTAGGGACTCTATTCAATTTTGGAAACAATGACTACATTTTTTTCACCCTCTCAAAAGCGGATTCACCTCCTTAGTCCTTACCAATGGCTATTTATAGTATTCACTGCTTCTACTTCATTTCTCACTTAATTTGGTTCTTCCTTGGTTGGTACTTGGTATTTGCATTTAAACAACATCAACACGTCTTGTTTTCTTTTTTCCTTGGCATATATCATCTGGTTTAATGACTTGATTGGATCCTTACAGAGTAGCCATTTTTTAATATTAGTATTTGGAAACTTGGGGAGTATGAGAATTAGGACTATGGAATGGTCACCCATGAGTATACTAGATGAACTCAAATTGAGTGGAAATAGGAAGAGGGTTTTGGTTAACCTGATTACTAATTATCAATATCATTATCCTCTTAATTAGCTTAAGTGGATGCAATAATTAAAAACACTCCCTGTACCTACCTGGGTGGTTCATGGCTTATTTAATCCCTCACCCTTCTTATTTAATTCCGCCACCGACCTTTCAACTAATTAATGGATCATGTTATTTCAGTTATAAGATTCATCTTCATTATAGAGTATTAACTGTGTGGTGCTCAATTGACAAATTAAGGAATAAACTTTATATGCCTCAAGCTGAGGCATACTCGACCAAACGGGAGTCCTCTTTGAAAGTAATTAAAGTAATTACGTGTACATGTGAAACTTGATTGTCTGGGCTGCTCCGAGCACTTAAATTGCATTCTCTACCTTAACCATGCCCCTGCAATTGCAATGATGTAATTGGATTATTGGTCTAGCTAGGTTTTTGTTGTTGAACAATATTTTCCTGTACGGTAATGAAAATATAATTAGTTACGATGAAGATGCATTGATTCATGGATCCTTTGAAGCAAGCCAGGCGATAGAGGAGAGAGTATTAACTGTGAGGTGTATGGCCGTTTTAAAGCCGGCCAAGGTCAACTTTAGAAAATCGGCATCACCAACTGTTTGACGCAGGCATGCAGATCATTAATTTTGCTGACTGTAAGTCAAACCACAACCACATGATACGGAAGAATAATAAATGAAATAGAAAGTAGGAAACCCCCAATCAAAATACCAAACACACTGCTCCTTACAGCAGAACGGTGCTAACCCATCAGTATTGAAGCTCGGCTCATCACTGATTTTCCAATCAACTTGTTTCTATTTGTCAACGCATTGAAGGAGGAGAGGAGGCATAAGGTCACAGAAGCCGGTTAAAGTTCAGCTGTTCCCCGTTGAGCTGCGCCACCACTCAAAGACTTGAGATACTCCATATTCCTAAGTTTCATTTTGCTAATATTAACTAACAATTAAAATTTTAAAAAGTCGCTTCCTAACATCAATTCTACAGATCTTAACATAATGAATAAATTACGTTAATATTTTTTAAAGTATTTGATTATGATACTCTATCTTATTTTTATTTAAATATAATACTCTATTTTATTTACTCAAATATTAATTAAAAAAATATACTTAAATATTAATAAAATATTTATAAAAAAATATTAAATCAAATTTTACTCTAGTTTACTTAAAATTATATTTTGATTTAATTAATTATTTTAAATAATTAATATATTAATAAATTATATTTTTTAATTAAATAATTATATTTATTACAAGGTATAAATTTAATCATATGTGTTATTATAAAAAAAAAAATTTGTACAAACATAGAGACATCTTGAGGATGAGTTTAGTTAAAAAAAAATATAAAACATAATTGGTCTTATTTTTTATTAACTAAACTTATCCCAAAATGCCTCTATGTTTGTACTAAATTTTTTTTTCATAATCATACACATTGTTAAATTTATACCTTATAATAAATATAATTATTTGATAAAAAAATATAATTTATCAAAATATTAGTTATTTAAAATGGTTAATTATCAAAGTATAATTTTTAAGTAAAATTAGATTAAAATATTAATTTAATATTCTTTTTATGAATATTTTATTAATATTAAGTATATTTTTTAATTAATATTTGAGTAAATAGGGTGTAGTGTCGTATTTAAGTAAAAATGGGGTGAAGACCTCAAGAGAGGCTAATGTAATTTACTCTAACATAATTCATTTTAAACATGGACTGAACATATTTTAAATATGTGTTATTATTCGATTTTAATTAATTAAAGAAATTATATTTATTATTTTATAATTTTTAAATTAAATAAACCATATTTTATCTCCTATAATAATTTGGACAATCTTACCTGGGACATCGCACAAAAATAAAATCTAACACACACACACACACACACACACAAACAAGCATTGAACTCAAATTCTCACTGATTTAAGAGTAACATTATTAAGTGATTTTAGAAAAAAATTAATTAGAATAGTTGAAAAAGCACGTAAAAAAAAATAGAATCATCACAAATAATAGTTTAGAATATTATTCTCTTAAAACAATATTATAATCATAAATTTTTAATAACAAAAAATTCGTTGGCATTGGATGTCGGTTCTAAACAACTATCATTTTAAAATTTTTTTAGTTTTTTTATATATTACTTTTCAAAATTAAAGCATTATTAAATATTTAACTAAATTTATTTTTTTTGAGTTTTTTATAGGAAGATAATTTAAAAGATAAGAGAATATTTAAGATTTGAATCTTTTGATTTTTTTATTTTCTGATTTTAATAATTTTTTTATTTTACACTCAAATTTAAATTGTGAATATTATTTTTTTCTTACTAATTTTTTTAATTTTATTTTTATCTTTTACTTACTATATTCTAATTTTTGAAAAAAAAAAAAGAATCCTTATTCAACTATCTTATAATACGAAATAATGAATTTAACACAGAAATCGTTGCGCTTCAAATAAGATTTTTACCTTTCCAATGCACTGAGCTACTATGATAATGAAACGAGAAAGAGGTTGCATGAATTGATTTCATTGGTGACACGGGCCCAACTGCCAAGTGCGTGTGTAATTCTCAATCGGCAAACTTTGGCTTTGTATTATAATCATCGTTACTATTAGAATAAATTATATTAATCTCTTAAAATATTTAATTATAATACTTCACTTAATTTTTATTTAAATATTACGTTTCACTCTATTCTTATTTAAATATTTTACTCTATTCTATTTACTCATATATTAATTAAAAGAATATATCTAAATATTAATAAAATATTTATAAAAAATATTAAATTAACATTTTACTCTAATTTTATTTAAAAATTATTTTTTAACTTAATTAACTATTTTAAATAACTAATATATTGGTAAATTATATATTTTTAATTAAATAATTACATTTATTTTAAGGTATCAATTTAATAATGTGTGTGATTATGAGAAAAAAAATTTAATACAAAAATAAAGACATCTTAAGGGTGAATTTAGTTAACAAAAAATAAGACTAATTATACTTTACATTTTTTTCCTATCTAAACTCACTTCTAAAATGTCTCTATGTATTAAATTTTTTTTTCATAATCACATACATGGTTAAATTTATACCTTATAATAAATATAATTATTTAATTAAAAATATATAATTTATCAAGATATTATTTATTTAAAATAGTTAATTGAGTCAAAATATAATTTTTAAATAAAATTAGAGTAAAATGTTGATTTAATATTCTTTTTATAAATATTTTATTAATATTGAGATATATTTTTTTAATTAATATTTAAGTAAATAAGATAGAGTGTAATATTTAAATAAAAATAGAGTAAAGTGTAATGTTTAAATAAGAATGAGGTGAAATATTATAATCAAATAAGTTAATATAATTAAAACTCTCTATCGAAGAATTGTGATGAGCTGCATCATGCGTGGAGTTGTGTGTTTTATTCAACCACAAACCAAATCAGCGGTGAAGTAAAGGGCTGGATGCTGGGCCTCAGCCTCAGACGAGTCTGAAACTTAATTTGGTTATTGCGTTTACCCTTTCTTTATTTCTTTGTTTTACGAATATGAAACTTGTTATATAAAATGCAAATTGTAAGTAATGTTTTCAATTTGCAAGTTCGTTTTCCATATTCCTTCATTGATATATGGTATGGATCCACCCAATCTAAAAAGAGTCACGAAAGTATAGGGCTTATTTGAAAGTGATCAACATTTTTTATTTTTCGAAACACTTTTATAAAATTTGAGAATAAATTTTTAAAATAATAATATATAAAAACTTGTTTGGATAAAAAGTTTTTCAAAACAATTTTAAAAGTAATAAAACAAAAAGTTCATTTGGAATTATTTGATATTATTTTGTTGATTTAAAGTTGCATTTGCTTCAGCCAACAACAGAAATCATTCCTTAAGAGGTCCCGAGCAAAGAAGAGGGAAGAGCCTTCAATTGCTCTTGTTCAAGGTCCAAACCCCGGGAAACCTACTGATCTTGCAAGAATGGGTCAAATGATTTTGAAAATAAAACAAAACCTTTTGACTCACATGATGCTTAGCTCGCCTTCTGCAACCGTGTCCCAAAGTCCCGGTCATAGCCAAAGCAAGGAGACAAAATTTCCAAATGAGAACCGCACATTGATTTGGCCGGGGGAAGGATGCTTCGCTTATTTACAGTATTGCCATTAATGAAATATCAAAATCACAACATCGCCACCGTAAAAACAAGCTTCTAAGATCAGAAACATGTTGAAGATGTCTTGGGTTTTCCTATTTTTAGAATAGAAAATGTAGAACTATTCTCGAAATAAGATAATACAAAACAACTATGCCAAACACATTTTTCTATATTTTTCTTTTTGAGAATAGAAAAGTGTTTCCAGAAACAGATGCCAAACAAGCCCATAGTGAAGGAGGATAGGTTTTCTTATTTTCAGCCCTGTGGTGGCACGAAGGGCTGTGGCGGTCCAGTTATCTTGGATATCGGTAACGACACTCACATTGCATACCTAGTTCTACAGGATATAAATTTTTTATTTTTAAAGAATTTAAAGGTAAAAGAATAAGAAAGAGATAGAATAAAATTTAAAAGATTAATAAAAAAAGTGATACTCATAATATATATTTTAATATAAATTTAAAAATATAAAAAACTATTAAAATTAAAAATAATAAACACACACGATTCAAATACAGTTCTACTAATTATAGTCTACCATCCTCGCTGAATTGTTTGTTTATAATCAGTGGTCACTATATTATTACCCACAACGCATATAAAAAGAAATGGGAGAATTACATTTATATTTAACTTATTAAATTTATTTATTTTTAGGTTCATAAATAAAAAGATGTTCATTTTTAATTAACAATTAATTTTAAATATTTTAATTTTTTTAATTTTACCCATGAACACAAATTAAAGAGAAGGAAAATTTGAAAGAGATAATATTAAATGAGCATATTGCATCTGTCACAAATTTATCACTCTGTAATAATAATGGTAGGAAAACAAATCTCAAGTAACGACTTATGAGGCAAACTTTGCTGAAATGTTGAAGAACAACTTTTCAAAATTATGTCTAAGACGAAGAGCATGATAAAGTAGAACCAACAACAAGCGAAGCAAATTTTCATACAGATAAATTGGGTTGTATATTAAGGGAGAGTTTCAGGATTTTTGTCGAGTTTTTTATTTGTGTGAGTTTCATTAAAACATGTTGAAAGAGAAAGATAAAAAAGAAGATGTAATTTTATGTACTTATTTAAAAAAAATTTGAGAAAAAAGAGAATAATTTACACTATTATTAATTTTATAATTTTAAATAAAATAAATTAACAACTTTTATCTTTAAATAAGTTTATATTTATTTATGACTATTAGAATAAACAAATTTGATAAGTTAACAGAAACTATAATTTTTTAAAAAAATTATTGTTAAAATAGTATGACAACTCTCTTTGCTGTAACTTAAATTTTAAAATAAAAGTAGCTTCAAAATTATCATTTTTTGAAAAAATTATAGAGGAAATTTTGGAGTGCCATGGAAAGTGGATTTGTGTAGTCCCTTTAGTAAGAAATTTTCTTTGTCCTTTTAGTTAAACTAAGGATTGTATAACAGGTTTTTGCTAAAAAAAAATCAGACGATTAAGAAGAGAATTTCTTTTTTAATATTTCAGATAAATAATATAAATAGATGATGGTATAGATATTTCAGCACTTATTAAGTATGGAAACTATGGTTTGGAGCCTTCTGATTTTATGACACTCTAATTTATTTCTCATCGTTGAGAAATGAATTCAAACTATGATATGGATATTTCCCTCTCTTTTCTCTCCTTACAAAAAATTTTAATTTCTTAATTATTAAAAAAAAATGAAAATCACGTGGACATCAAATAAAAAATAAAATATAGAAAAATAAAAGCAAAGCTGCCGTTCATGTCCGGAATTGAAGCGTGGCTTGTGTGTCAGCCTCAAGCCCCAACCCTGAGATCTACTAACGTAATTTATCAACTGAAATTACATAGCCACCGGAGTCCCTTTCTGCGCTTGATTTACCCTGGGTTCTATTGCAGATTAGTTCTTTCAGTAGTCTACTCCAAAAGTTGGGGATTACTTGTTTTAGAAATTAAAGCAGGGGATTTGGAGATTATTAATAATTAATGAATAATATCTTGAAAAAATACAAAGAAAAGAAAAGAAAAAGCATCGTGTGGTGGAAATTTGACGTGGGTAACAAATAAACTCGACCGAACAATGTCTGTGAATACCCATATGAATCTTTCTTGGGCTGACTTAATTGGCTTCAGGAATTGAGTAATCTAGGTAGACAACTCGATCGGGTACTTGGGTAAATTAAGGTATTGTTTCTGAATGGTGGTATTAAACTCACTGCAGGATGTCCGCCTTGCTCTGCCGCAACGGCCGTCGATGTCAGACTGGTCACGCAGACGGGGTACTCAGGTTCGGTTTCGGTGTGCGATAGCTGAGCCATCGGGGGAACCGGCTCCTTTAGGACAGAAGACAAGGTACAATGACGGCGTTTTCGAGAGGGCCTTCATGACTCTTTTCGCTCGTAAGATGGAAAGATTTGCTGGAAAAGTTGGGGTCAACAACATTAACAACAACAAGAAGAGGGGGTGGTGGCAGTATCTCTACGACTACGATGGCTTCGTGGATGTGTCTAGGAGGGTAATGCTGGGAAGGTCCCGTATGCAGCAGCAGCAAGTGGTTCGAGAGGTGCTCTTGTCTATGCTTCCCCCCGGTGCGCCAGCTCAGGTGGATATATCATATATATATATAAAATTCTTGTTACGGCGGTTTCCCTTATATACATACATATATATAAGCAGTAAGTGTATTAATTGCAGTCGTATAAGTATGTTATTACCGCAGTTCAGGAAATTGTTTCCACCAACAAAATGGGCTGCAGAGTTTAATGCTGCTTTGACTGTGCCTTTCTTCCACTGGTTAGTCGGTCCTTCTGAGGTAGGGTACTATTTTTATTGCTCATGCCTCATAGACTACAATTTACCTACCTAAATAACATATAATTTGCATGATTTGAGTAGTAATCATCCACGCACTTATGTGGTTCTGCCATTCATTTATTTTGTTTTATTTTTTGTATAAATTATAAAGTGCATAGTCAGGTGTGTTTTTCTGGCACTACACCAGAAAGATTGTTTTATGTGATGGTGAAACTTCTGGGAAGATTGCTTTCAGTAATTCCAAAGAGTGCTACACTGCTGAGCATAAAGCTTTTGTTAGGTCCCTGCATATGCTGTTAAAAATTGGAGAAAATAGTTACTGGGTGCGGCTGAGGCCTTGGGCCATTTAGCACCTCTATTTATGTTTAGATTATCAATAGATTCCGCAATCTTACATATGTATTTAAAGTTTTATTCTTTACTAAAAAAATGGTCCAACAGTTTTTCATTTTGTACAAATTTGTAAAGCTAAAAGTTATTTCGAAATGAGTGCTATTTAATTATATGGTGCTGTCATTTGATATTCAATTTCTTGAGGTCCACTAGGTTGTGGAAGTAGAGGTAAATGGGAAGAAGCAGAGAAGTGGCGTCCATATAAAGAAGTGCAGGTAGCGTACACGTCTCTCTGATGGGAAATCAAACAGATGAGTGAGCTATCTGTGATTCCAAACATAGATATTGTGAAGGATACCTAGCAACCCGTAGCGGTTGAAATACCAGCAAAAATCGTTGTTAATTAATTGCTTTCTAATTTGTAAAATACAAATTTTGGATGACATTTAGCCGCAGTAACAATTTCCTAACTTGGGTTTTTTTTTTGTTTCGGGTGAAGGTACCTGGAGAACAGTGGGTGCGTTGGAATGTGTGTGAATATGTGCAAGATTCCTACTCAAGATTTTTTCACTAAAGAGTTTGGACTTCCATTAACAATGATTCCTAGTATGTCATCTTATGTTTTGTTAAATTATGGTCCAAAATCTCGTTTAAGGTCCACACTATTAATAATAAATGATGACAGACACTTATACAAATATATATATATATATATATATATATATATGTGAATATGACTAGTCCAAAGCCTTTTATTGGATTTTAAGGTTGCAAAACTAAGATAGTGACATTTAAGACTTCATTAGCGTATGTGTATTGAATTTGATGTCAGATTTTGAAGATATGAGTTGTGATATGGTGTATGGCCAAGCTCCCCCTCCATTTGAAGGGGATCCCGTCTCCAACCAACCTTGTTATGCTGATATCTGTAAGTTATATGTAGTTTATGATCCTGCTTTGTGCAATATTCAACATTATTTATAAACCCTTGCAACTAGCTTGCGTGACAAGTGACGAACTTGCAGGCTCGGTGGCAAATCCAAATTCCAAGGTGTGTCCTAAACTACAAGCATGAGCAGTCAATTCTTTAAGATGAAGTTTAGCGAGACAGTATTTACTATGTTGTAATTAAGCTTACTTTTTATTTTTGGTGGTTAATTAGGCTTAATATTTAGTTGACCTGGGGTAAGCTTCTCTTCTCTTGTAACACTGGCAGCCCTATTAATTGACTATAATTGTATAATTTTGCTATGAATATTAATATTTAGTCATACCAAACTGTTGCTATGCCTAGTTACATTAAAGCAATGATATATATATATATATATATATATATATATATATATTTCTTCATGGTAGAAAAGTAATAGGGAAGAAAGAAATTGATAAAACTGAAGAAGACTACCCATAGTTTCTGATGACACATTTTGTAGCTTCTATACACTTAAGTTATCAATACTGTAATGTCACGTGTAACGACGGTTATAACAAACTCAATCACTTTAGTCCGATACAACAAAACTTAATTTTCTTTCGGCAACTTTCCTAACTACTTCAATTCTCCTAATTCTCTCCATAAAACTTCTCAATTTTCTTCTTTTCATTCTACCCCATAAGGGAGTTTTGCTCAGAATTTGTGAAACAATTACTGTGAAAATGGCTTTGTGCAACTTGATCCTGTGCTTAAATTTGGGAGGGCTCCTGCGGCACTAAGATACAAATGAGGATCCTTCAAATGTTGAACCAGCACTTGTTGAAAGTTTGAGATTACTAACCATAGGTGTAGGCAACAACTTTGCATTTGCCATTCCAAACGTCAACAATAAATCTTTGACATACTTTTTCTGATTTAGCAACACTCCTGTATTGCTATGATGGACCCCAATTCCCAAAAAATAGTTCAAAGATCCCATATCCTTGCATGAAAAGGAAGTGTTCAGACTTTTAATCAGTTGATTTACCTCATCAAAATTACTTTCTGTGATAATTATATTATCAACATATACGAGAATGAAGAATTGTAAAGCTGGAGTAGTTTTGAAGTAAAGGGACTGATATGCCCTCGAAGACACAAAGCCATTAGAAATGAGGAATTGTCGAAGCTTATTAAACCAAGCACCAGGCGCCTCTTTCAAGCCATATAAGGCTTTGTGAAGACACCCCAGAAGTTGACCATTGCTGTTCACTTCGAAATCTGGAGGCTGTTTTACAAAGACCTCCTCCTGTAATGTTTCATTTAGGAACATGATATTAACATCACCCGTCTCATTTTCCAACCTCTAGACGAAACAATGGTTAAAATGATTCTCACAACAGCTGGTTTAATCACGGGATTGAAAGTCTGCCCATAATCAAGCCTAGTTTGCTGCAAGTAACCTTAGGCAACAAGCCTTATCTTATATCGAGCTACGGTACTATCAGCATTTCTCTTCCATTTAAATACCCAACGGCAACCAACTGGTGACCTGTTTGCTGGTAATGGAACTAGGGACCGAGTTGCATTTTTCATCACAATTCTCTTATTGATGCACTCATGAGCGCATCACACAACGAATTACTCCGCAAGCTCGGCACAGCACTCGGCGTGCCTTCCCAATGTGTGCCTAGGACATCACCTTAGTCCCTACTTTCTAGCCAATACTTATCTTTTAATGGGAGAAAAGATGTTGAGTTCTTATCTATTTATATTAGCGTAGTTTATGCCATGTCATTCTCTACAATCTAAATGATGAAGAAGTACGTATTTTGTTGGCGGAAACATATTTGAACAGATATAAATAAACAATAACTGGGCTGCATTCTGATTTCTGAGTGTCAGAGTCAGAGAGGATCGTTATTGTGCATAAGTTACTGTGATCGGATCACCCATTTCAACCCTGTGTTTCTTCTAAGATGATAGGAAATTTCCATTCGATTTTGATGTTTATTCCCTTTTTCTTGATTTTTATCAATCATTCAAAAGAACTTTATCCTCTTCTTTTTGTTTAACCATTTAATTGCTTCCACAATCCGGGCACAGTACTTCCGGGCAACGGAATGGCCCCAACAATTGGCAGACAGAACAGATACCATGGGTTGAGTCTTGAGAGTTAAGACAAATAATTAAAGGACCAAAACCAATTACCAAAGGACTTGGATTTTGGTGATAAACGTTCGACATTGCATAGCTTTTTATTTGTTTGTTCATTTTTCTTTGGTGCTGATGAAGCTAGCTTAAAGAAATGCAATGCTCTTCTCTCCACGCCGAAAGAAATGTTGAAATTGTTGGACCATTCATGTGAACATCCTTATCACGTGAAATAACTTGTGGAATTCTGATAGTGTCTACATCATTTTAATATCCTAAAAATATGCTCCTGCAATTAATCAAATCTGCGAGATCCCCCACCCAACGCTACCTTCTTTCCCTGTTTTGTTATCTCTTGGCCTTCAACTTGGTCGGTTAGGCGCTCACGTGACTCGGGTCTTCTTTTGCTTTTGTCCGTGACTTTGTTGCTACAGCCTACAGAGTACAGACAAATCACATTTTCAATTTTGTGCAAAAGCTCACAATCCTCAAACCATACTGCGCCTTAATTGTTGGTATCTCACGTAACATATCCCTAATTCAAGCACGTATGTATAACTTCAACTTCCTCACCTAAATTACGCTAACTTTTTTCTTTCCCTCCCTTTGATTTAGAAGCAAATTATGTACGACTAGAAAATGATATTATATTATTATAATCAATGAAAAATCAAAGCCAAGCCAGGTTTGGCGCAGCTGATTCCGTCACCCCGGAATGTGTTAATGGCCGCAAGTTAGCTAACTTCCCAACGTTTCCTTTTCTGCTTCTGCTCGTCTATAAAATGCAATGCAACACGATCATCCCCACACATTTTCAGATATCATCATAAGCATATATAGTGCTTGCTTGGGCTTGAGGGGATGGCTTCTGTGACTGCCGTCACATTTTCATTATGGTTACAATTTCTGTTGTTAGTTCTAGGTTCGCTCCATTTTCCTACTTACGGATTCACTTCTCAAGACTACTATGACGCTCTTGAGAAATCCATTCTCTTCTTTGAGGGACAGCGGTCAGGAAAATTGCCCTCCAACCAGCGACTCACATGGAGGGGAAATTCTGCCTTGTTTGATGGCTCTTCCTATCATGTATTCAAATTTTCATTCTACTCTAATGGAACTGCCTTTCCGATTCTAGTTAATGTATTATACGAATTCATTCTCTCTTTCTCATCCAATTGCGTTCATTCATTTTCAGGTGGACCTAGTAGGCGGATATTATGATGCAGGAGATAACGTCAAGTTTGGCCTGCCAATGGCCTTTACCACTACATTACTCTCATGGAGTGTCATTGAATTTGGAAGCTCCATGCAGAACCAGATCCAAAATGCTAAGGCTGCAATCCGCTGGAGCACTGATTATCTTCTTAAGGCCGCCACTGCCACCCCTGACACGTTATATGTACAAGTGAGCACAAAATTTGAATTCTACTCCCAAATTCTAAGCTTACAAATATATGTGTCTGTGTTTGTTTATAAATATGAAAAAAGACTTGAGAGCCCCTTAATCCCAATTGAAGGAGTATACAACCAACAAAAAAAAAAAATGCATGCCATAAGCAGAAGTGACGGTGAGCTTAACCCCGCAAACACAATAAGGAACAAGGAACAACAATGGAAACTTTTAGGCAAAGTCAAAAAGATCTACAAAGAATTTAAACGGAAGAGATTTATCCGTTTATTCAAAGCCATATCTATTGCAACGTTCCCAGTACGTAGCTTTTGGTCCTAAATTTTGCAGGTAGGAGACCCTAACATGGATCACAAATGCTGGGAAAGGCCTGAAGATATGGACACTCCCCGCAATGTGTACAAGGTATCTCCCCAAAATCCGGGATCAGATGTAGCAGCAGAGACGGCAGCAGCATTGGCAGCATCTTCATTAGTATTTAAAGATTCGGATCCTACCTATTCCTCCAAATTGCTGCAAACAGCCATCCAAGTAACTAAAATAAGTGTCTACTCTGACTATGCCCTCCATTTTTTATTTTGTTTACGTGGAAAAAGTAGATGTTCACTAATATTTTTCAGCATCTTTACAAATGGAGGCTCTGCCTCTATTTATACAGAAGAAGATGATCATTAGCTTAGAATCTAGGAAATTAACAGCTGTCAAGAAGCCCTGTTGTCAGTAGAATGAGAGTAGATCCTAAAAGAAACTTCCTAGAGTTTAGGAAGGAGATTACATTTTAGTAACTAGAGCAAATATTTATGTGACATATGAGATTTATGTGCTAGTTTTAATAGTTTCACCGGGCTTCAGCTTCATGTTCCGATGTTCTAATGCCACAGTAATCATAATTTTGCAGGTATTCAGTTTTGCAGACCGTTACAGGGGTTCTTACAGCGACTCTCTTAAGTCGGTGGTCTGTCCATTCTACTGCTCGTACTCCGGGTACCATGTAAGATATATATTCCTTGTCTTTGAGCTTTAATTATGCATTCTGAAACAAAATAATACCTTCTAATAAAATCCCGAGATTGTAATATATAAATTAGGATGAGCTTCTATGGGGTGCATCATGGATTTATAAAGCCTCAGGAATTAGCTCGTTCATGGATTATATACAGTCCAACGGACACATATTAGGTGCAGATGATGATGACTACTCCTTCAGTTGGGATGACAAGCGAGCTGGAACCAAAGTCCTTCTTTCCAAGGTACCCTACCTTCCCTAAGATTGCTAGCTTTTGGCTCAATGATAACGCAACAAATATAGGTCACCTACATAGAGGTTCATTTTCACAGGAATTCTTTGAAAGAAGTTCTCAAGAATTTCAATTATATAAAGCACATGCAGACAATTACATTTGTTCCCTAATGTCAGGAACGCCTGGCTTCCAGGCTCAGTATACCCCAGGTTAGCAATTCTATATAGTATTTCTTTTCTCTGTTCGTTTCTTCTTTCTTCTTTCAATAATAATATGTATAGTGCTCACTTCGATCGTTGGTAAACTAGTTCAGCAAGCTATCTCACGAAAAACTAGTTGGGAAGCATGAGAAAATTAAGCGCCACACCGTGTTGGGAAGCACGAGAAAATTTACATAAAACTAGTTATACATATTTCACTTAACTAAAAAACAAAATACAAGCGCTATATAGGGCCCCTTAATTTCATATATAGATAAGGCCAATGTAAATATTCAGTGGTACTGATTCCCGATTGATTCCGAGGACCCATTGGTGACGATCGATATATGATATAATATATGACTTACAAAGGTATACAAGTTAATTATTTTGCAGGGGGACTTTTGTACAAAGGAAGTGAGAGCAATTTGCAGTATGTTACATGCACAGCATTCCTACTTTTAACCTACGCCAAGTATCTGAGCTTAAATAAAGTCGTCGTCTCCTGTGGGAGTTCAACAGTCACGGCACAGAACCTCATCACGCTGGCTAAAAAGCAAGTTGATTACATCTTGGGCGATAACCCAACAAAGATGTCTTATATGGTGGGCTACGGGGAGAGGTATCCAAAGCATATCCACCACCGGGGTTCCTCTCTGCCTTCCATACATGCTCACCCTCAACCTATTCCCTGCAACAACGGATTTCAATACCTCAATTCAGGTTCGCCAAATCCCAATGTCCTTGTTGGAGCCATCGTAGGTGGTCCCGATAGTAAAGACAATTTCTCGGATGATCGAAATAACTATCAGCAGTCGGAGCCAGCAACATACATCAATGCACCGTTTGTGGGTGCTGTTGCTTCGCTTTTCTCTCAGGCAGAAGCACCTCAAATTAATTAATTGGCAGTACTTTCCTCACCGTCACCGCTCTTTTAATTATGCTATGCTATCTATGCGTGTATCTTTACTTCCCTGCCTACTGCATGCCTGTGCTCTGTGCTCAAGTCACAGAGTAAACCTTAAAATCTAAATTAACATCTTAATTATATAGCTTTCACTTGTTATTTGGAGAGAGCGAATAGACTCTGAGGCTATGCTTCTTGCTTGCACCGTAGTAGTTCCATTGACTAGTTTGTAACTTTAATTAATAGCTAGTCACAATGCTAGCATTATTTTGCTATGAGCATTCGCTTCTTCTAAATTTCGGGCTGTTAAGTGGAATTCAAGAAATGCTTTTTTTAGTTGCTGGCAATGTTTAATTACGGTCGCAGAAGAGCAACTAGTAAGTGGAGTTGGAGCCAATATTAGATGAAAAAAAAATAGAAAGTCTACTTTCAATATTCACTGCTTGAAATTCGCACAGCTTGGGAATTGTCAGACACCCAAGAACTCCATTGGCGATTCTTGGAACTTGGCTTTTCTCGGTTTCTAGTCAAACAATTCGATTATATAGACTCTATCTTTGGGTGGATTGCCAATGGACAAATTTCGACAAGTTTACTAAGTAAACATTGAACAATACGAAATATCTGACTCAATTTATAAAATTTGCGTTTTTCTTTATCTGTAATTAATTTTTAAGGATGAATTCTCTCAAATATTTCTATTAAATTTTACATTTTATTTTTAATAAAAGTAATTTTCTTAGAAAATCTCTTAAATTTAGTAACAAAACGATTAACTTTAAACAAAAGCTTTTAAAATACGAAAAGATTCAATATAAAAAAATTATAAAATTTAATAATACAAAGAAAAAAAAATTAGTTTTACACCTTCATTTTCACAAAACATTTATGTTATTAGATGTAAATTTTTGAAGTTATTAAATTTATAATTTACTTTATAAATTTAATAAATTTAAAGTTAAAATATATTGAACCCATTAAGCTTTAATTGATATGCACTTAACTTTCTTATACTTTAAAAACTAATGATTACCTCCTTTAACTTTTATTTCAATGTAATAAACCCCTTCTATTAACTTGTCTATCAATTATTAACAAAATACTCGTATTTTTTTAAGAGGGTCAAAATCCAAGCATGCATAGAAGAACCAATCTCTAGTTTTTTGCGTCCTTTTACTCTTGCTCCACACAATGAAGGGGAAATAAATTTGAGACTGCCGAAGTAAGGTACCTGGTGTCAGGCTTCACTATAACTTATACGAGGGAGAGGCTACTGGACATTGCTCAGATCTCGGCAGAGAAGGAACTCAGTAACAGTAACTATTTCACCCTTTTATTCTTGACATTGAAGACACGGCGATCTTGAGAGATGGTTGTCACTGGCGCTCATCGTGCGCGACTGCCCGTGTAATGCTCCTCCTTCTGAGCCATGTTGTGTCTTGTTTATTTCAAACGATATTAATGGACATCTCTGCTGCAGCAATGATTACTTGCTATGCTCCTTCTTCTGAGATTATGAAAGTATTGGATTCTTACGAGCGGGGGATAAGCGGGCATTGATGTTCAGCATCTTCAACCAGTTACTTGCTCAAATTCTTCACCCTCAGATTCCTCTGCATTAAAGCAAAGAAAAGAATTTGGCGAATGTTTGACGATCCAGGTTCAGCTCCTCTTTTATCTTATTATGACCATCCCATATTGGAAGAAAGTGCAAAAAATGATCATTTGGCTGCTGATCAAGATTCTCAGACCTGCCGACCATCTAATTTCTCGAAGGTTAGTTTTAGCCTTTATTTATATGCATCCTCTGCAATGCATTGTTTTCTCACTTTCATGCCAAAAAAAAATCTCTGTTCCTCATCCGGTGGTGGAGGAGGAGATGAAACAGCTATATATCATAGCTCTCCCAACGATTTCGCCCGGCCTTTCTTATCTACGGTAAGTTGGCGATATCTATGCACTTCTTTGGAAAAATAGGAAAAGATACATTGGCCACCGGTGGGTGCCTAACAATTGGTATCGCTAACGTCACTAGGTACTCTGTCATTTCCGGCCTTTCATCTGGCATGGAAGGTATCTCTTCTCAAGCCTGTGGAGCACGACCATGGCTGCTTATGGGTCAAACCCTCCAACGCACCATCATGATTCTGATCTTAGCTTGTATACCATTTCAATCTTGTGGCTCAACTTTGAACCCATTCTTCTCTTTGGTCAAAACCCCACCATCTCATCCATTGCCACCACCTGTCTTGCATTGGGTTTTGCATTAGAATCATTACTCATGTCCTTAAATAGAGGAGAGACAGAGAGAGATTGGAACCTGGAATGAAAAGGACGCAGAGGAGGGGAGAGAAGCTGTGGTTCTTACGTGAATATTCTGTTCACAATTGACAGAAAAGTTAATAGGTGGAGTTTTTTACATAAAAATTAAAATTTAAAGAGGCATATTACTATTTTTAAAAGTAGAAAATTTAAGAATATTGTGTGCACATCAATTAATGTTAAAAAAAATTTAATATATTTTAACTTAAATTTAATGATATAAAATTTATATTATAAATATTAAATAAAATTAAAATTATAAAAATAATAACAATAATAATACAACAAGAGGAAGGAGGGCAAAAATATTTCTTAAATCTTTAAATAAAAATCCAACTGTCCTAATAAATGGTTATTTAATCTTAACTTACAAACACGAGGGGTGGGCAGTTTGTAAATGTGTGAAACCAAAGCAAAGTAATAGTTGGGGCAGATTTGGTTATAATTTGGGTTAAAAGAGATTTTTTTTTTTTTTAAGTTCAAATGGTTTTAATCGGTCGAGTTCCATAAATTTGACGCACAATAACTTGATCCAATCTGATGGCAATATGAGTAATTTGTTTTAGTTACATGTCCCTTTATTTTATCCCAAATAATCCCATCTAATCAGATAATCTTTTGTATCAAATAAGTTTTCAAACTCTCTCTCTCTCTCCCTCATCTGGCGCTAAATCTCTCCCTTTCTACTCGCTTCGTATCACATGGCTTCTTTCTCATCAGATCAACTCAATGTTCCAACAGCAAAGTCTAGATTCAAGCAAGCAATGATGGGAGACGAAGAGATAGAGACGAATAGCGTCGTCTCTGTTAATAGAGATGAAGAGGATAATTTAGAGGAAGAACAGCTACCAGAAATCTGACAGCACAATAGATTTAGAATGTGAACGCCACAGTAAGAGGTTCGTTCTTTTTCAGTTAACTTCTGTTCTATGGTTCTATCCTTTTGTTACTCTTTATTTCATCTTAATCTAAAGCTAGAAAGCTAGCAGGGACGCCATTGAAGAATCGATTCAACCCACTCGAAATTTCTCCCAACTGAAAAAAGCCAAAACTTTGGGAGAGGAGAATACATTGGCTAGAATCGGATGAAGAATTTTCATTCCTTAGGTTGGTCGGGTTGGCTAAAATTGGCCCCCTGTTCGATGCCGAGCCTTAATAAACAACCATGTAATTTTGTTCTTATTATTTTCTTTATCATATTTTAAATTAATGAATTCTCTCACATATGTTAAATTAATAAATTCTCTCTTTACTTTATTTATTTTAGCATATTGTATTTGAATACTTATTTAATAATGTTTTATTATGACTTTATTGAAAAAACATTATTTTATTCTTCTTAATTTTTTCGTATTATATCAATTATTATAAGAATATTCTATAGTTTTATAATTTTATCTATTTATTGATCAACAAACACCTTGTGGAGGCACAAATCGCAGCATGAAACTATCTAAAAACCTCTCTTTCCTCTCTTACTACCACCTTTAGAAATTATAGTACCTAATACCTTGGAATGAAGACAAAAAGCAAGATGAAACACAAGCATGAATGTGTAATAAAACAGAAAATTGGTCACCACTGTAGAAAACCAAAGGGAAAGAGACACAAAATGCCTTCAGTCATGAACATCGAGACAGAGTTCCTCTTCAAAAGCATTCAACCCATAAATTAAGTGCAAATCAAGCAAGCACTTTAACTAAACAAAGTTTAAAAAAAAAAGAAAAAGCAAACGAGTGAAAGAGCTTACCTATGCTTATATTTTTGCTTTCAGCAGGAACCACCAAAAAATGACCCAACAATGCGTGGTAATGAGGCTTTTAGATGGGTAAGAGGAATGAAAAATACTAAGCTCAACACATGAGCCAATGCAACCTAGGCGTGAAAAAAGAAAAGGAAAAACAACTTTCTGGAGAGAGTAGAATTGGGAGAGAAGCCTTTATTTTTGGGTGCAATCTGAACAAAGTGAGAATTGAGTGTCTGAAAACGATGATGAGTTTGGTGAAAGAATGAGCATGCTGGAGAAAAAATCTCGATTGAAGGAGAATTTATATTTTTTTTGTCATTTTCTTTTTCTTTGTCAAAAAAAAAAAATAACTAACTACTTAACATGCATGTGTCATATGATTAACTCAAACTCATTATTTATTCTCATGATCATAGAAGAATTTATGGCTATTTAAAGTTGAAAGGCATGAAATTATTTTATTTGCAGAGAATTCAATATGTTTCAATTTACTAAAATTTTCTTATTTGTTTGTAATATTTTATAATAAGTTAAATAATATTTATAATATGTGAATTATTTTTTTATATATCATTCTTGTAACATAAGTTTTAAATTTTAAACTCTAAATTTTAAAATTCTAATCACTAAACTTGAACCCTAAACTCTAAAACCTTAATTTAGGATTTGAGGTTTTAAGATTTAATGTTTAGAGTTTAATATTTAAGGTTTAAGGTTTAGTAATAAAAGTTTAGGATTTTAAGATTTAAAACTTAGAGTTTAAGGTTTAGTATTTAAGGTTTTAAAGTTTAATATATAGGATTTGAAAGAAAAAATGTATAGATTCAAGCTAGGATCTAATTTATCTACCTTTAGTAGGGGTGTGCAAACCACCCAAACCTGACTCAACCTGAAACATTCTAAACATAAACCTATGACTCATACACCAATATTAGGGTCAATAATTTTTTTTATTTGTCAAACTCGACCAAAATTCATATTGATAACCAACCTGCTCGAACCCGACTGGTACTTATTTTTGATTAAATTTTTCAAACCCACTTTTTTCTAATTTGATTGATTTTTTTCTCTAATTTAACCTAAGCATAGCTTACCTCCATCCATAGCTTCATTCTTGAAAAATAGTCACTCAAGAGTGTTATGGCTCATAATAGATGATGAAGGAGAGAGCTTCAAGCTTACAACCTTTTTCTTTGAAATCTGGGATGCCTTTGATGATGATCACACTGACAATTTATAGGCTATGCTAAGGACCCTTAATAATTAGTAATTTAAATGATTTGCTTCCATCAAGGTAAATCAATGAACCTTAATTTTGCAATTAACTTTAACCAAATAATCAATTAGCTAATCAATCATTATTGTTTTGTCAATCATGGACATAATTTTGACAATCACACCAACTATGAAATTTGAACATGTGAGACATAAAAGGTAATTCTTACATTCTCCCATTTGGCTCACATGAAAATGTATTAGGTGATTTATATACTTTATGACCAAAAACTTATTGCCCAATCAATCAATCATATTTCCGTAATTGATTAATTAGAAATTCCCAACTTTGAATAATAGCAGTCATGCTTTGAATTGAACACTCCCTTTCATGTATTATGAAACTAGATAACTTCAAAATAAAGTCCTTTATTTTGTTCTCTTTGTGAGTGGATTTTTCATTTAGGTTCCAATCTTCATAATTCTCATGGACCTAATACATATAAAACTATATGCAGACAAATTAAATTGTATCATTCTATGAGAAATTGAGGAAGGAGAAAGAGTGAGAGAAACTTAATAATATTGTATTGAAATATTGAGAGTGTGCATAATACTCATATACTAGGTCCTATTTATATAGGAAGCTGTGGGACATAGACTTGTTTAAAACCCTTAACCTAATAATAAGACACAATAACAATAGAAAATTAAACATAAATAGAAAATTCATCTCATATTTTCAACACACCTAATTAAGGTAAAGCATGTATAATAAATGCTCAACTTTGTTATGTAGAAATAAAAATGAAAAATACTTAAAAAGATATAGATAGCTTAAAACAACTATAATCGCACACAGACAAGGGAGATAATAAATAGCACATGCATCAACAATCTTCCAAAGATAGCCTATAGAGTCTTGGTGTCTCAAAACAACAACTGAAAATATCATATTTGAGTTCGGATAGAATTTAAGTTTGAGAATGTAGATTTGAGTTCAAATATATATACCATATGTAAGGTTAGGAGATAAGAGGCTGGGAGCATCAATTTGGAGGTTGGGAGTACTAGATTATAGGCTAGGATATAAGATTTGGGATAGATCAATAAGAATAAGCTCAAACAATGCTACTGACAGATGAACAAGGAGTGAAAAGGTTGAGAAATAAGGATATCTGACTTGATAATGATGATGAAGAGATAGAAAACACTGTAGAGGAGAGAGACAAAGTGGAAAAGAGAAAGTCACAGACAAGGTTGGCACTACTAGTGATGGTAAAGGTTTTTAAGCTCTAATACCACGTGAAAAATTGAATTGAGAGGGCAGAGAGAGAAAGAAACTCAATAGTATTGTATTAAAATATTGAGAATGTATATAAGACATATATCACTACATCCTATTTATATAGGAACCTATGGGTCATGGACCTATTTATAACCTTAAACTTAATAATGAAAAATAATACAACAATAGGAAATTAAACATAAATAGAAAACTAATATTATATTTTCAACATGTGAAAAATTGAGAAAACAGAGTGAGGAAAACCTTTATAATATTGTATTAGGATACTGAGTGTGTGTATAAAACTCATACCACTAGTCCTATTTATATAGAAAATTAAACCTAATAATAAAAATAAGATATTAATTGAAAAGTAAACATAAATAGGAAACTAATCCTATATTTTCAACTTGCACCCTTAAGGTAGAGCATATATGACAGATGCTCAAACTTGTTATATAATAAAAATAAAAATAAAAAATATTTAAAAAGACATAGATAGCCTAAAACAACTATGACAGCACATGGATGATGAAGATCATATATAGCATGGGCATTAACGATCTTCTAAGGATAGCATATAGAGCCTTAGTATCTCAAAATAGTAATTAATATCAAGTTTGAGTTTAGACAAACTAGATCTGATTTTAGACTAAAATCTGAGTTTAACAATCCATATTTGAGTTCAGACATATTTACTATATCTAAGGCTTAGATAAATTAAGATACTGTAAATATCATATAAGAGGTTAGGAGTATTAAATCAGAAGTTAGGAGTATCAGATTGAAGGCTAAAAACATCAATCTGGGGGCTAGGAGTATTAGATTGGAGGTTGGGATATCAAATATGAGATAAACCAATAAGGATAGACTTAAATAGTATTGAAGACAAATGAACTAGGGTATGGCAATAGTTAGACAAAAGGGAGACTCTTAAAACCTATTAACTAGTAATAAATAAATTGAAATGAGTTAAAAATAGGTGCAGGAAGGTCTATAGAGTGTCTTAAAGGCACGACAACGGTAATGCTAAGATCTAGATGGCTTGAGGAAGACAAACCCAACTGTGGTGGCAATGTCACAATTGAAGCAATAAAGAAAGAACTCAAGGTAAAAAACTAAAAGAAAGTAGTTTTTAGTCACTAATACATGTGGCAGTGGACAGCAACAAGCTCCCAAGGTTAATGTCAATGTTGAGGAGAGGAATCCAAAGGTGCCAGTGATGAGATGAACAAAGCACCAAAAAAGGAGATTAAGGTACAAAGGCACAGGAGGCTGCAAATTCCAATCATCAGTGTGGTGGTTGTGGTTGGATGCTCTGACACTAGCAAAATCAATTGCGATGTCAAACCTAGAAAATGGTGACTAGGCAGTGAGGAAAGAGAAAATGCTATGAAGGATAGAGATACAGTAGAGAAAATAGAGAGAGCCACAAATAAGGTTAAGCACTGCTAGTGAGAAGTTGAGACTCATATTTTTTTCTCTCACTAGGCTCTAATGCCATATGTGAAATTGAAAAAGAAGAGAGAGAACCCTTATAATATTGTATTGAGATATTGAGCATATGTACAAGACTCATACCACTAGGTTTTATTTATGTAGGACATTGTAGGCCATGGACTTGTCTATAACCCAAAACCTAATAATGAGAAACATGACATTAATAGGAAATTAAACATAAATAAAAACTAAAGGTATCAACTAAGAATTCACATTACAAGAGCTAATCAACCCCATGTACTTTATGTGATCCTTATTGACTTAGCTAGCAAAGCTTAAGTGATAGGATTTGGAACCATGCACTCAATATTGATACGCTCAATCATAATTTTATCCTCTTTAATGTGATCTTTGACAACTAAATACTTTATATTGATGTGTTTGTTCTTACTTCCACTTTTATTACTCTTCAAAAAGAATATTGCTACAAAATAATCACAATAAATCTTTAATGGCCTTGAGATAGAGTCAATTATCTTAACCTCTGTGATAAAGTTTTTGAACCGAATTGCTTGTGATGTGGCTTCATGCAAGCCATGAATTTTGCTTCCATAGTGGGAGAAACAACAATAGTTTGTTTGTTGTTTTTCCATAATACAACACCTCTAGCAAGGAGAAATATATATCTGGAAGTGATTTACGACTTTTGATACATCTAACAAGATCTGAATCTGAGTATACTTCCACTTCAAGAATATTTGTATGCTTATACGTGTCTGTAATTTTTAATGCCATATATATCCCTCATGACATTTTTAGCAGCTTTTGAATGCTCAAGTCCAGGGTTGCTTTGAACTTTACCAAGCATTCTAATAATTAATGTAATATCAAGTTTTGAGTATAACTATGCATACATTGAGCTTCTTGTAACTAATGCATATGATATCCTTTTCGTTTCTTGTTGATCCAAGTCATTTTGTGGACATGGGTTTAGACTAAATTTGTCCCTTTTCATGATGGGTGCTACTAAAGGTGAGTAATTATTCATCCTAAATCTCTCTAAAACCTTGACCCTATAGGCCCTTTGAGACAATCATAATGTCCTTTGTAACTAGTCTCTATGTATCTTTATTCTTATAACATATGAGGCCTCCCCAAGGTCCTCCATTTCAAAATTTTTAGAGAGAATCTTTTAGCAATCCTAGATCATTGCATGCAAGTGGGATATCATCCACATATAAGATTAAAAATATATGTGTGCTCCCACTATTGATCAACAATATTCTTTATAAATCCATGTGTAATGATTGTAGTGTGGAATTTATTATACCATTGACTAGAGGCTTGCTTGGGCCCATATATAGATTTCTTTAACTTGCAAACTAGGTGGCTCCCATTGTCTAAAACAAAACCTTCAAGCTAAGCCATGTTTACTTCTCTTCAAGATCTACATTCAAGAATGTTGTTTTCACATTCATTTGATATAGCTTTAAATGAAAATGAGTTGTTAAAGCCATAATAGTTCCGAGTGAATCCTTCTTGGAAACTAGAGAAAAGGTTTTATGGTAATCAAATCATTCCTTTTGAATAAAACCCTTAGCAACAAGTCTAGCCTTATATCATTCTACACTATGAAATAAGTCCCTTTTGGTTATATAAACCCATTTGCAGCCCATGTCTACAACTCTTTCTAGTAATTGAGCAAGATCCTAAACTTGATTGTTTGCAATGGATTTCATGCCCTCCTCCATTGCTTCATATGAAAGGGTGAAATTTTCATCATTCATGGCTTGTGAAAAAGACTTAGAATCATCCATAGGACTACTGTCATTATTAGTCTCTTGAAGATATATAAAGTAATCATTAGAGATTGCAGGCTTTTTAATTGTTAAGAATCTCCTCAACCTTATTAGATTTTGTTATGGAGTTGGGTCTTGAATGATTGGCTCCAAATTTTGATTTTCTTTTTGAGGTGCCTGTTCTTCTTAATTACATTGTTCATTTAGACTTCTTTAAATAATAACCAAGTTTCTTGAGTTCAATAATTGTTCAATTATATCTCTATTTTCCTCAAATGTTACTTTACAAGGAAATGTACTTCCACTAAACTCAAAGTTCTCAAGAAATTTTGCATTCCTTAACAAATTTAGGTGTGTTTGAGGGACAATAAAATCTAAACCCCTTTGAATTCATTGCATAGCCTCAGAGATAACCACTAATTGTCCTTGGATTCTACACAGCCCCTTGTGCATAAATGTCTTAACTTGGGTTTCCATCCATTTCATAATTCAAAAGGAGTTTAAGGAATTGCCTTTGATGGGACCCTATTTAAGATGCACGTTGCAGTTTTAAAGGCTTCACTCCATAAGTTCAAAGGAATATTAGAATTACTAATCATTTTGCTCACCATGTCCATTGATGTTTGAATCTTTCTTTCAACTACACTATTTTATTAAGGTATACTAGGCATAGTGAACTATGCAACTATGTCTTCATCTTCAAGGAATCTTGCATATGGAGGGCATTTGTCCCATTTCTATGTATCTTCCATAATAATCACCTAGATATCATATATTAATTTGTATCCTAACTCCACAACATTAGTTATCTAATTGAGTTAAAAGAATTAGTCCATCAAATAAGCTAATTATATTCTATTAACACGTCAAAAATTAAATTAAAATAAGATATGATAATTTACATCCAAGCCTCTCTAACTAGCAAACAGACCCTAAGTCCTTAAAACTTGTATATAAATATAGATTTATACATAAAAATTCTGTACACTTTCATTTTTTTCTTTTTCTCTCATCTAAAAATTTGGAAGTACAAGTGCAATTTCCGTAAATTAAAAACCGAACTTGACCCAGCCCTGGCTATCCTTCTCTTTTGGGTCACGGGTCACCACTTGATCTGAAAATGGGCCGGTTTCAGCAATCCACATCCAAACCGAATTATGTGCTGATACATATTTATGTAAATAAATATGGGTTTAATTGTTAAAAAAATTGCAAATTAGGGTTTTGGAGGGACATAAAAAAGTGGGGAGAGGGTTTTAGGCACAGCAACGGCTTCTTTATATATATCACATACGCTGGAGAGTGGAGATTTTGACTGTTGTAGGAATGGATTCGTTCTCAACTCCCTCCAGTGGATCATCGCCCCAGTTTTCTGCCCAGGATTTTAAAGACCAGCTGAAGACTCAACTTGCCCAGGCGTATGCGGAAGAATTCCTCGAGGTATCTCTGTTTTTGTCCGTTTCACTGTTCATATGGGGTTCAGTTTACTAGTATTATTTTTATTGACCTGTGGTTTTGTAGTTTGCGAGTTCTTTTTCTTTTTTTTTCTTCTTACCATTTTAAGATTTTTGTATCTTTTGTTTTTCTGGTTTTGATTCGTGGTCCCCGACTCTCCTGAAATTATATAACGAACATGGTATTTGTGTCGTCCCGTTGGGTTCTTCAAGCATTCTGAACACTCTGCTTAATTTATTTGATGGAACGCACTACTAAATGATGCTGGCATGCTGTGATATAATTATGCTGGTGGTCATTTTGCAGTATCAAAGCTACAGAATGCTCCCCGCGCCCTTGTTTTCTATTGAATAGGATTTTCTTATGAGAATAGATTCAGTAAATATACAAAATATATTGAAACCTAGGGTGTGCGGGGTTGAGTTGAACATAGGCAGGTGGAAATTTTGGAATAAAGAGAACTTTACTGCTTGGTACAACAAACATGTGGAAAGGTTGAAAGTGGAATGCAATGCAATTATGTACCTCGTAAAATCCCCAGAGTTCAGGCCCTTTCATGTCATTAAAGTGAGTCAATAATGACTTTTCATGCTGTAGCAAGCACCAAGATGGGAAAATCAAAGCCTCTCCATCCACCCCATTTTCATTCCCCTCTCTATTCATCGTTCTTTGCCAACCCTAACCTTAGTGTATTTTTATATACGTGAAATATATTTGTTAGCACAGTGGTTTTCTTTGCAGAAAAAGTATATCAAATTAAGATGTATCTTATGGACATAATTCTTCTTTCTACCTGATTGCTTAAGGGTTTGTTAGTATCATGCTTTGTTTAGAAGTTTCAAATCATTATCAGCTTTATTGATCTTGAACCATTTTGTCTTACAGCATCATTTGGAATGAAACAATTTGAAGTTTAAGGTTTCAACCCATTGGGCTGTATTTGGATGGATTTTTAAATAAGCACTTCATTGGCCACTGGACAATTAAAAGAAAGGACTCCTTGTAAATAGCTTACTTTATAAATTGTTGTATTCTTTCAGTTTTTATCATAAGCTACCTACGTGAAGTCTTGTAGATAACCTGAAAGTTAACTATACATAACACAATAAGCTGAAAGCAACTGATATTGGTCCAGTAAGCTGGTGTAATAATTTTCATTCTACTTGTAATAAATCTATCTAGAAAATTATGGTCATGAATAAGCATGTATAAGCCAAAAGCCCTAATTGTATTTGCAAGTTTGCAATAGACATTACTCATGCTCTGACCTTTTCCAAAACAAGTTTCTACTTGGAAATGTTTACCAAACTGGATAGTCGGCCTTATATATGTGTTGTGTTGTACGTAGTTGGAGGATATTTAAGTAATCTTGTTCCTTTAGTCTTTAGTATTTTTAGTTTTTCTCCTTCTTTGTAAACATTAGATTGCAACAATACGAAAATTTTCTACTCTCTATTTGGCTCTTTTTCAACTTGATACTAGAGCTTTAACAAGGATTCCGGTGATCCGATGTCAGTGACCTATCACCGGACTCATAATTGTCCGGTGTACAAAACCCTTTCATTGATGGCCTGAGACAAGGCTTTTACAGAGAGTAATTGAAGTTTGTCTTGTCGGAGTTGTAGAAACCCTAAACATTGATCTAGGGCTGTTACCGCTGATTGGAGTTGGTTGGCTGGCGGTTTCACTTCAAAGGGGTTCGACTAGAAGTGGGTGAGGGTTGATTGCTCATCTTGTTGTCCTTGGTAGTGAGCTACTTGAGCACAGTGTCAAGATAGGCAGGAGCCATGCCACTGTCTCTCCAGCCATCTGTGACCTTGATATATATTTCAAGGCCTCGGGCTTGCCCTTACCACCCTTGGTGTCATTGTTGGTGCTTCCTTTCCTCGATACAACATTAAATCTGAGAGCTGTGACAGTGTACCTAGCCTCTTAGCATGTCTAAGGGTGATTCTAGGTCCAACATTTGAATCTTTAACTAAGGAGGGAGTGGGGAACTGTGGGATCACCTTAACTGAAAGTCCTCCACTTCAAATTGCTCCAAAGAAGTTGGATGGGAGTGATTATTTAGCTTGGTCAAGAGCTTGTGAACTCTTGCTAGAAGCTAGAGACCTATATGGTTAATGGAGAAATAATAAAACCGGATAAGGAGGTTCCCACTTTTATGAAATGGCAGACCAACAACTTATTGGTGATGGCTTGGCTCTGTAACTCAATAGAATATGAGATTGGGAGGCCATATCTCGTCATGAATACTGCTGCAAAAATTTGGAGTGTATTGTCTGACACTCAAATGTTGTTGGGGTCGGACTTGGAAATTTTGAGCGGTGGGGGTAATAAATATATAATATATTATATACATATATACATATAAAGAACATAATATATAATGTAGTTAAATTTCAATGTAAAGTAATAAAGAATAAGTAATTTGATATAAAAAAAAAAAGATTACAATAAGTCTTTATTGCACAAAACCTCTAATTACTCTCAATATTTAAATGGCAATGGGGGCAATTCATAATTAGTGGGGGCAATAATACAAAAGAAACATGTCTAACATTAAAATTTAGAGGAGATAGTGGGGGCATTTGCCCCCACAACCTTGTACATAGATCCACCAATGAATGTTGGTAATGATGCATTAGTTTATGATCTTAGGAAAAAGGCACATGAGATGAAACAAGGAGAAAGATCAATGTAGCAATATTATCATGAATTGCACAGTGTTGACAAGAGCTTCACTATTATCAAGACTCTTAGGTAGACTACTTAGTTGAAACTATTAAGGCCATCTAGAAGATGAAAGAGAAAGACTGAGTGGTTGACTTTCTTGCTAGTTTGAATGCTAAATATAATCAACCCAGGTCTATCATACTTGGAGGGAGTCCTTTTCCAACCTTAAAGGAAACGTATGCTTTCATCCAACAACAGTAGAGTCGGAAACACTCAATGATGCACCCACTTGTATATGATAGATTCGCAGTAATCTCTCTAGTGAGGAGGTACAGACCCTTAGGAAGTTGATGATGAAGCTTGATGCCATTGCTACACCCTTAAAAGACTGATGATATTCTTGCCATAGCTAATGTTGCACATTTAGGTATACCTGTTTCATCTCAAAAGTGCCCTAAGTTATAAAAACAATCTTTGGATTAACTCTGGGATTTTAAATCATATGACCAATTCTCTTGATAAATTCATATAATATACTCCTTGTTCACCTTTAAAGTCAATGAAAATTGCAGATGGTACCCTCACAAATAGTTGGAAGAGGCTTCATCAACTGTACTCCTTTCCTAAATCTATCTCATGGTTTGCATGTTCTCAAGTACTTTATTAATTTGTTGTTCATTAGTTCTATCACTAGAGATTTAAGCTATAAAGTCTCTTTTTTTCCCCCAAATTATTGTGTTTTTCAAGAACTGGAGTTGGAGTGAATGACTAGTCATATTAGAATGCACTATGGCATATATTTTTTGGGTTTATACAAGGATTTAGGCCAACCTACATGTAATGCAGCCTCAAAAAGTGACAATGCCACATACCAACTTTTGCAATGGCATAGGTGGCTAGGACATCCATCTTCTATAGTTGAGAATTCTCAAACTTGTACCAAAGTTGTAACTTCAAGGACATAGTTTGTGATGCATGTGTTTATGCTAAACATACTAGAAACTCCTATCCTCTTATTATAATAAAAGCATTGTTCTTTTTATGACTATTCATTCAGATGTATGGGTTTCAAGTCGTATTGCTTCTTAATTTTGATACAGATGGTTTGCCACAGTTATTGACTATTTTAGCTCTACTACATGGGATTATTTAACACAATCAAAGAGGGATGTGTTCTCACATTTCAAGAAATTTTATGCCATGATTTGTACTTTGAAGCAATGGTCAAGTTCTTGAGGAGTGATAATGAATTTGAATGAGTGGTGAGTTGCAAAATTTTTTGGATGAAAATGGAGATGGAGTTATTCATCAAATAAGTTGAGTCAATAATCCAGCACAAAATGGAGTTGTTGAAAGAGACGATAGGCACTTGTTGGAGACTGCTCATTCCTTCTTATTTACAATGAATGTTCCTAAAACATACCGGGGAGATGTGGTTCTATTTGTTGCTTATTTGATTAACAAGATGCCATTAAGAACTCTTGATTTCAAAACACCATTAAAGCTTCTAAAGGGGGTCCAATTCATATGTAATTTTTCCAAAGGTGTTTGGCTGTGTTAATTTTGTTTATGACCATAGGAACAATGTGGGAAAATTAGACTGTAGAGCCCTTTAAGTGTGTGTTTATTGGTTACTCTCTTACCCAAAAGGGATACAAATATTACCATCCCCTATAAGGAAGTTGTTTGTGATTATGGATGTAACATTTCAAGAGGAGGAACCTTACTTTATTTCTCATGGAGAGATTAGACAAGATGAGAAAGGAAAAAATGTAACCTCGCATGTGTTTTATTTTCCCTAGGAAAGTGAAGAACTTAGTGCTTGTAAAAGACAGGGGGAGAAACAATTTATCGTGAATGGAGAGAGGAACAATGAGATAGAAAATGATTCATAAATTGGTTTTGGAGTAGAGGAAGATTGTAGTGTAGATGACTCAGAAATGCAACTAGAAGAAGCACCAAAGGACAAGAAGTTTCTCATTGCCTAGACCAGATGCAAGAACCAGAAATCTGGGCAAGCCATTGAAGACTCTACTCATAGCTGAGAGTCGTCTTTAAGTCCAGCTCCAAATCAGCTTCTTCTGTTTCCTCAAGTAGTAAGTCTATAAACCTTGCTCCATCTAACTCTAATATTGAGGATGAACTTGAGCTTCCTATTGCTAAGAGGAAGGGTGTAAGAGTGTACAAAATTTCCTATCTCTCCATTTGTCTCATAATTTACTGTCTCTTTTGCCATAGTTTTATTAGCCTATCTATTCCACAGAACTGTAAAGAGGGCTATAGTTGACCCAAAATGTAAGGAGGCCATGAAAGAAGAGATGAAGGCTCAAGAATGGGACACAGTAGCTCACTGCCTTACCATTTGGAGTTACAATGGATGGCTACAAGTGGGTGTTCATTGTGAAACACAAATCAGATGGGCTTATTAAGAGATTCGAGGCTAGACTAGTGGGAAATGAGTTTACACAGATCTATGGAATGGATTATTAGGAAACCTTTGCTCCAATAGCAAAAATGAATTCTACTAGGGTTCTCTTGTCCTGTGCTGCAATTTTAGATGGGAACTTCGTCTGCTTAATGTAAAGAATGTATTCCTTCATGGAGTTCTTGGGAAAGAAGTATTTATGAAAATTCCTCCTAGATTTGCTGATAAAGAATTTGGGGGAAAAGTTTGCAAGTTAAAGAAAACTCTTTATGGTTTAAAACAGTCACTTAGGGCTTGATTCGGAAGATTCAGAAAAGCAATGATCAGTTGTGGCTACGTTTAGAGTAATACGAATCATACCTTATTTTTCAAGAGGAGAGGAGATCATATCATTGTCTTAATTGTATATATAAATGATATTGTGGTAACTAAAAAAAGATCTTGAGTAGATTTAGTTTTTGAAAAATTTTCTATCCATAGAATTTGAAATCAAAGATTTGGTGAAACTTGGTTGCTTCTATAGAATTGAAGATACTAGATCCAAGGAGGGTATCTATATTTGTTCAAGGAATGCATTTTAGATATCCTCAAGGAAATATGCATGTTAAGGTGCACATTAAAGTGGTGTTGGAGGTCAAGTGAATATTGTTATTTATCAAATACTGGTGAGGAGACTAATTTATTTGGCTCACACAAGACCTGACATAACATGCATGATCTATACTCTACCCACATGGAAGTTGTTTATTGAATTCTAAGATACTTAAAGTCTTCCTCTGAGAAAGGGTTGCTTTTCTCCCAACATGGTCATTGTAAAGTAGAAAGGTATTCTGATGCCAATTGGGCTGGCTTTATGGATGATAGGAGGTCTACCATAGGCTATTGCACTTTTGTGGGAGTAAACCTAATAACTTGGAGAAGTAAGAAACAGTCTATTGTTGCTAGATTAAGTGCAGAAGTTGAATATAGGGTTATGGCACTTGGTGTCTATGAGCTTATTTGGTTAAAGAAACTGGTAGAGGAGTTCGGACTTCAAAATAATTCTCACCACACTTTTCACTGTGATAACAAAGTGCTATCAACATTACTAATAGCCTTTTTTAATGTAATCAAATTAAACACAGTGATTGATAGGTACTTCATTAAAGACTGAAATTGTTAGAATATTTTCTAAGTCTACCTTTTGTTAGATCTAGAAGCCAACTGGTTGATATTCTTATCGAAGGTCTTAATAGTAGAACATTTTTTCTCTTTTAAGATGGACATGAGGGGTGTTTATGTCTCATCCTGAGGGGGAGTGTTGTGTTGTACATAATTGGAAGGTATCTATGTAATCTCATTCTCTTAGGCTTTAGTATTTTTAGTTTTTCTCCTTCATTGTAAACATCAGATTGCAATACTACAAAAAGAAATTTTCTGCTCTCTGTCCGCCTCTTTATCAACTATAGGATCTCGAGTTAATTCTGAGGTGAGCATGGGCAATTATTGCATTCTTTCAAATGTTTTTTGGTAAAGTATGTAAAGCTTCATTAAAGATTTTCAATTTGTCTCTTTAAAATATTGAATTGAATATGGGCTTCAAAAATATCCCCTCTAAGGGAAAGACCAAATGTAGATTATATGACCAACGTATTGTTCCAAGACAGACAAGAGATTCAGCCATGTTGCCTTAGTTTTTACTTGTAAAATTAGTAATAATTTACTTGGTATTATAATTGGTCTCACCTAGTAAGATAAGGTTCTATTTTTTAATTTTTGTTGTTGTATTATAATTGGCATTATGTGCTGCTTCTTGTTTTTGATCCTTCATCAATGAAAAACGTGTGCGTACTTTGTTTTGAGTAACTGTATTAGAGCATCTTCATTAGGACTGGATGAGAGGACGTTTTCATTGTTCTGCTTGGGCACATGGCGCTGGGGGCTAAGATAGTGTATATAAATTTCAGTTTTATACTTGAGTACTGCTGTAGACGCTCATTTCCTCTACTTGATCTTATTCCCTGCTCTTCCACTTATCTTTAAATTGTCATATATCGTACAGACAGTGAGGGGGAAATGTTTTGAGAAGTGCATCACAAAACCAGGCTCAAGTCTCAGCGGGAGCGAAGGCAGTTGCATCTCCAGGTGTGTGGACCGATATATTGAGGCTACAGGCATAATCACTAAAGCGATATTTAGTTCTCCTCGATGAAACAACGTGTTTTGTATTGTTTTCTAATTCTTAATTTAATCTCTTACTTGTCGGTTCCTTCACCTTTAAGATTTGATTGGACATATCAATGTCGACCAAGTGAACTTTTCAGAGTGGGGGCGCAGTATTGACATTAAGCGTAATGGAAGCATTGGATTTTGATATGGAAATACAATAAACAAAATTACAGTAAATTTGCTTGTGATCAACGCCATCATGATTTAAGATTTGACTTTGCATGGGGCATGTTATTTTTATGCAATTTTTGGTGGATTAGAGTTATATTTTTTAAATTATGACATAACTTTTAGATATAACAGTGAGAGGATGTATTAGAGTTACGAAGGATCTTGCATAGTTTTATTATTTTCCTTTTGCATGGTGTCAGCAATGATAACGATATTTCTTATAAATAAAAAAAATTTTGTGCCCTAAAATTAAGGTACTTAAAAGAATTTTAATTTTTCTAATTTTATTCTAAAATATTTGAAAAGGGGAGAAAATATATCTTTCAAACCTGTTATTTCTTCGTTTTTGTTTCTTCTTTTTTTTCATAGTTTTTCTTTCTCTTTTGTCTTTCAACTTTTAAACAAATCATGAGGGATAAATTTTTGGGCGGAAATAATAGTATTGATTTTTTTATATTTATAATTTTTATTTTTATTTTTTAAAATTTTTTATTTTTTTAAAAATTTTAATTTGAATCACATCTAATGATGTGCTTGGATAACGTACGTTATCTCATATAATTACCTGAAAATAAAAATGTTACTTGCGTCTCAAGATAAAAGATATGAAACTTTTTAAGTATTATACTTGGTATCCTTAAGTTTAAACTTTTATGTTTGTAATCTTTTTCGACTGATGATTTATAAATGTCACAATAAGCTTTTGTTAATGTTTATAGCAGTCTTAATTTTTAATTAGATAATTTCTTTTCAATTTAAATTTTTAAGACAAGTCATCTAAATTGAGGAAGTATGATTCTCAATAATTTTTTTTTTAATGGGAAAACAAATTCATTAAGAAGAAAAATCAGCAAAACAAAAGTCAATAATATGGGCAGGCAAGGAGCCATTAGCCCAGACAGAAACTAATTTCCTAACAATTATAGTAGCCAATTCATGAGCAACACGATCGTACTGCACGGAGGGCCCCACCTTGGGTACAGCACGAAATAATTGTGACCCAGCATACTCATTGTGTGTTTTGTATGCGAGCTGGATAACCTCCATCTGTGAAAGGCACTAACTCTCAAAACCGGATTTATTTCTAGCAAGCCTAGTGGTCCAAAAGAGCATCGCCGCTTGTTCTAGTTGTTCTCTGCTAGATTTGCGGACAGTTCCTTCCACCAGTCAACAAAGTTCTTACTATTAAATTAAGAAACCCTTAAGCCAAGCAATGACCCAAACCAGACACTTTCTACCCATACACAATCTTTCAATAAGTGGGATTCAATTTCAACTGCCTAAGAGCAGCCGCAGCATGATTTATCAGTATAAATACCCCTCTTTGCCAAATTTGCTTTGGTGGGCAATCTACCTATAAGAGCTCTCCATAAAAAGATCTTTACCTTTTTGGGGGACATGTAATTTTCATAGGCTCTTCCAGTGTGTCACATCCATCTGGGTTACTACTGCCTACTTGTGGCCTTCTCTTGGATAGAATAAAATGGTATGCTGATTTAATAGCGTACTCCCCATTTTTTGTACCATTCCAGGCTAGGCAATCTGGCAAATGCAACCTTGACAAAGGAATATTAAGGATTTGGTCCACTTCAAAAGATACGAAACTAGAGTATACTAGATCCGTCTTCCAATTTCTTAAATCAAAATCAACTAAGTCACATATCAAGGAGAGAGACGGAGATATTAGGGACCAAGATTTGCCACCATTTTGCCCTAAGATCCATCTATCATCCCAATGCGGATTGTTTCACCATTTCCTACCAACCACCTGCGGACTTCCTCCATTATCCATTGGCTCCCTTAATTGCTCCTCCATGTGTTGTTGGGTCTAAACCCAAGATCTGATTGGATGAAACCCGATCTCGGGAAGTAGCATCCCCCAATTGCTCTTGCCATAAGAGATCTTGTATTCTGCATTAATCTCCACGATTGTTTGGCTAAAAGGGCTTCATTAAAAGTTGTAAAATTCTGGAACCGCAATTTGGATAAAACCCAAGTTTTTGCTTTGCACATCCTGTCCCAACTTACCTAATGAATCTTTCTATCTTGGCCTTTGCTTCCTCATCAAAAGTTGGCAATCATTCTTTCAATGTTATCATAAAGAGTAGTAGAGAGTTTAAAATAGTTCATGATGTATGTGGGTATTGATTGGGCCACTGCCTTAATTAGCACTTTTTTTCCTGTCTTTGATAGAGCCTTCTCTTTCCATCCTTTAAGCTTCTTCCAAACTCTTTGCTAAACAAAATCAAATACCTAAGTTTTTTATTTTCTTACAAAAACAAGAAGACCCAAGTATCTTGTGTGCCTTTCAATTGCCTTTATCCTTATCCAGTTTTGAATATTGTTTTTGCTGATGGTTGGTACATTTCAGCTATAAGAGACTTCAGACTTGTATAAGTTAATTCGTTAGCCAAAAGCTTGTTGGTACACTTCCATTGCCCCATAAGACATGGGTCGGCCTCAGAGGATCTACAGAAGAGTATGCTATTGTACACAAAAAATAAATGAGAAATACAAGGGGAATTATGTGATATTTTGATACCATGAATATGATTACTCATTTGCTCCTTCAATATTAAGCCAAAAAATGCCTTAGTACATAATATAAATAAATAAGGTAAAGACCTTGTCTAAGCCCTCACTGGGGAAAGAATTTGTGGCATGGTTGGCCATTTATAAGTAGAGAAAAGGAGACTAAACTAACACCCTTCATCACAACAAACACCTCTTTGGCTGAAAAACCATGCTCTGCATCACTTTTTCTAGAAAAATCCATTTCACCTTGTCATATGCCTTAGACCTGTCAAACTTTGCTACAATGTATCCTTTCTTGCCTAATGTCTTCTTTTCTAAAAAAAAGGAAAAATCTCATAGGCTATTAAGGCATTATCAGTAATCAACCTTTTAGGAATAAAAGCACTCTAGTATTCATTAACAATATTAGGCAAAATCTGTTTAAGTATGTTTGTTAGTGTCTTAGCAATCATTTTGAAGACTACATTACAAAGACTAATAAGGCAAAAATCTTTTGTATGGGTTGGGTTCATTATTTTTGGTATTAGGCATTTATAAGTATGATTGAGATTTGAGGGATCCATTCCATTATTGAGTACTTGAAGGATAGTGTCAACCATTGAATCTCTAATTGTACCCCAAAAATTTTAGTAAAATAGTGTTAGCATGCCATCTGAGCCAAGGGTTTTTGTCAAATTTATCTATTTTAATGCTTGATATACTTCTTCTCTCAAGAAAGTACCATCCAATAGCTCCTTCATTTTGATAGTAACCCGCCTTTCACCATTTCTACCGCTTTCTCCATCCTTGACACCTTACTTCAGGTGAATAAATTAGTATAGTATGAAGTTATCACCTAAGATATCTCCTCTTCTTCATAGACAATCCACCCATTATCATTTGAATTTTTTTCAATCCTATTCTAGTTGTGCCGTTGAGATGCTTTCCCATGGAAGAACTACTTGTTTTTGTCTCCATGCCTAAGCTAGTTGGCCTGGGACCTTTGGCACCACATAACTTCTTCAAGTTTGAGGAGTTCATCCAATTCTGATTCATTCTCCTTCAACTACTTCCAAAGTAGTAGGCATTAATTTTTGGACATGGTTTAATACTTTTTTCAGCTTACTGATTCTCTTGGTATGTTCCCAAAAGTCTCCTCTCCCTAGCTTTGTAAACTACTACCACAAATTTTAATTTGATCACCTAAAGAGATACTTGTTCTACCCCATGCATTTTTTACCATAGAATTAATATTGTCATTAGAGAGTTCCCCAAATTTGAATAATTTTCCCCCTTCGACTTGAAGGCTTCTTTTTTTTTTTTTTCAGTAAATAAGGGGGCCCAAAGCCCCCAGCCTTCTGTTTACCAAAGTAAATAGAAATAAGGGAGTAATTAGATTTATACCTAGGCAAAATAGTAACCTCTGAACATGGAAACATATCTCTCCAAGTGTTTGATGCCAATGCTTTGTTTAATCTCTCTTGGATATTTGCTTCTCCCTCTCTCCCCTTTGTCTAGGTGAATTAGTACCCTAAGAAACCCAAATCTTGTAGCCCAAAGTGAGTAATATAGTTCCAAAAATCATAAGTTTGAGAGAAACTTACATTATTCCCACCAAGCTTTTCATCTACATGGAGAGTAACATTGAAATCCCCAAAGGTTAGCCATGACAGAGGTGAAATATTGAACAATTGTTTCAACAAACTCTTGGTCTCTTCATTCCTAGATTCTTTTGGGTAGCTGTAAAAAATTATGGCTCGCCACCAATTATCCTCCACCCCTCCTCTAACTTTCATATCATATAGTTAAGGCTAAGGCAGAGGAGTTCAACCTCCAAGTCATTCCTCCAGAAAGATGCCAATCCTCCTGCTCTACTCCTACCATGACCTGTATAATTAAAACCAATGACATTCTCAAAACCACACCATCCTCTAAAGGCATTATTTTCTTGTAATGATCTCTTGGTTTCCATAAGGAAAACAAGAGAGGGATCTTAGAAAGCTATAAGCTTCTTTAAGGATCGAACTGTTTGTGAGTTTCCAAGCTCATGGTAGTTCCAGCTTAATATTTTCATGGCTCCTGGCACCAATTCAATTAGGTTTCCCTTCGTTTATTACCTTGTCAAACATTATACCAGCTACTCCCGCCAGTTTTTCCTCATTCTTGCCCTCAAATCGTCTCTTTAGTCCACTAATCAAAGCCGTTGCAGTGTTTGGGTTATGGGATCTTGCCATTCTCTTCCATCTACTTAGTCTAGTCTCCCCCTTTTCATGCATGTCTTTTAGGCATATATTATTTCCCACTATTTGAACAATCTCCTTCATAGTTAGCATCACTCTCCTCTACATGGGCACTAGCCCGACAAACCCATTATAGCAACCTCCATTCACACCACCCCTTAGCTTTGAATTCAGTTGAATTCCCCTTATGTCTAACCCATTTTTCAACATTTATGGCTATAATTGTGTTTTTGCATAGAGCACTTGTTGGCTGTCATTGAATGCAATAATTTTGTCTTTAATCATTGATACCTCACTCTCATTTAGTATAGTAATTGCTTGTTTCCCCTCTTTCCCCTTACTCCTTATTTGGTTGGAGGGGCATGGAGGGGAGGGGAGGGATTTTAATTAAAATTACTTGTTTAGTTCAAATTTTTAAAGGAAAATGGAGGGAAAATAAAGGGTCCAAAATCCCTCCCTTCCCTACTTTACCTCTTCTATCAAAATGTGGGAATTTGGAAGGGAGAGAAAGATCATTAAAACTTTTGAATTGTAATAACTAAGTTACCCTCAATTATCTTTCTTAATTTCAAAATTGCCTACATTTCTATAACTTAACAGTCATCTTTCTTTGAAAAGGCATAATAGTACATTGCTTTCTAATTAAATCCCTCCCATTGCCAACTAAATAAAAGGAGGGAAAATAATCCTTATTTTCCTTCCTTTCTAGCAAACCAAATAAGGGAATTATTTTTCCCTTCCCTTCCTCTCTATTAAAATCCCTCTCCTTCCTTATCCTCTTTTGAATCAAACACACCCTTACTCTTACCTAATTCCCATATTCCACTCACTCCTTCATTTATGGCTAGTTGACTTTCTCTCTCCACATTTATTTTGTCCTTTTCCCCCTCATTCCTACTCATACTTGCCCTTTCACATTCCTTAATCACAATGAAATTGACTTTCTCTATATGACCTCTCCCTCAGTCATCTATCATAATGACCATGTCCCTCACTTCAGCACTACTCCACACCTACTTGATTTCCCCACCCCACGTTACTATCTCCCTCACTCTCTTCATAGATTCATTTTTTTCAATATAGCACCCCTTCAAAGAATCAATTACTACCTTTAACTCTCTCAAGCTCACACTTTTTCTAGCTATAAGTTCTCCCTCTCTCCTTTGCACATTTTTGCTACTCTTCCAAACCCCTATCTTTATTCCCCAAGTGTTTGAACTATTCCTCTCCCCCCTGGAATAACCCCTGCCAAGCTCCTATTACTCTCCTCTCTATCCCCTCCCCCCTTGTAATTGGTCTTAAGGATGAAGCCCTTCGTAAGGAAGATTGTCTATGTCTTTTACATCCTTTATCCTAGTATCCTCCAGCAAATTGAAGTCCTTTAAGATATGCCTTATTCTCCCACAACTGTAGTAAAAATTTGGGAGCCTTTTGTATTTGAGGAAGAGTTTCATCATATGCCCCTTAGGACTCAAGGTCGTTAATCCTCTCCTTAATGGCTTTTCTAGATCAATCAATACCATCATCCTCAGAAAAATCCCCAATATCCTCTTTGGTGTTACATCTTATTTGAGGAATCCTCCCTAGGATTGACTTAGTGCTCTGGCTACATCCTTCATATGGTGGCCCAAAGGTAAGTTGTAAATCTTGGTCCAAATGGCATTGTGTGCAATTTAATTGTGGAAGGTTGTATGTTAACATCAATCTCCTTGGGCACCAAAATCTTCTTGTGAAAGAACCCTGACACCCCTTTTAGCACCCGTTCTTTATCCATTATGTGATTGAATTGGAAAAAGAATCTGTTCTTCCCTTGTTCTATGATCTCTAATCCATGTCTCGGGAGCTATATTAATGGAATCATAGACTTAAGACCAATAGGGTAAGGATATTGATCTGACCAGATGATCCCTATCAATGCAAGTAAGACCTAATGGCTATCCTCTTCACCTACATTGCACCTAGGCAATTCAATTTTTGTTTCTTCTTTCCCCTGAAATTCAATTTCACTCCATTGGTTGGCCATGAGCAGGTTCAAATGTGTCAAGAACCTAACCATTTCACCAAGAAAGTCACCACCTTCACTTCAGAAGACAATAAATCCTAAGAAGAAACCCCAAGCCTCACTTTGGAAGACTATGTGAAACACATGCATAATGACTCTCAATAGTTAACAAATGAAGTTGTTACTTTTTTAAAAAAAATTCATAATTTAATAATATAATAAAAATGACCATTTGGGACTAAAAAAGAAAATTGTTGGTGTACAAGTGCTTGAATTTTTTTTTTTTAAAAAAGGCTTTGTATTGTCTTGCACAATAATGATTATAAACACAAATGCCAAATCCAGGCAACAACTTGGCCTGAAACAGGCCCTCTTACACAAGTTCCTTCTTTTTGGGTTAAAAAAAGGAGGATTAACTTCAATTCCCATATTTGCTGCAGCACTGACTGTAAGTCTCATAGCTGATTCAATACTAGAATTAGGGGTGGGCATTGGGTGGGGTAGTTTGGGTTGGGGCAAAATTTTTTCAATTTGGTTGAACCCAATCCCTCATTTAGTTGGTTCAACCCCAACCAAAATAATCTTTTAAATTAAGATTTTTGGGTTAGAATGGCTTGATTTCATTTGGGTGGATTAGTTTGGGTTAGGATGGGTCAAGTCACAATTTCACAAGTAGAAATAGTCAAGCACATAGTGGACACAAAAGATAGAAATAGTAACTTGACAGTTTTGAGACTTCAGTTCCCATAAACCTAAATTGCTGAAAAGAGGACCACATCTTCATCTTCATTCACAATGATCACTAGTGTTTGTCAAGTAACTAAATAAGAACACAGACAACTAATACATGATTCAAACTCCAAACTGAAGGGGTTAAATGACTCAACAACATAAAATTAGCCGAGAAGCTGTTAGATATAAAAGAGTATTATATGGTCAATCTGAAGATTTATTTTAATCTTAAAGAGGCAAAAAAGAGTATTTTAGACATTGAAATTTATAGTAACACCATACCATCATTAGCTGAGGAGTGGAGACTTCGGGACAGCCCGATGTGAGATAAGCGGAGGCAAGCCGGTAAGGGTCGATAGATTATTGAGGACTCAAAGTCTTGAAGTGTAACGACTAGACGAGAGAGGGACTGGGACAGCTTAAACGAGATAAGAGGAGGTGGGGAAGTCGATGTCGACTGTAGGAGATGACAAACGAAACTCGTCACTCACGAGAGAGGGAGTCGAGGGACGAGGGAGGGCCGAGGAGTAGTACTGGAGTCGTGAAGTTGTCTGAGAAAGATTTAGAGCAAGTTACGAAATGACGTTATTTTGTAACATCACAAAAGAAATATATATTATCTACAAAATGACGTCATTTTATAGCAATAGAAAAAATATATATATATATATATGTAATTTTTGTTGGGTTGCTATGATAACTCAACAAGGAGGGAGCAAAAATTTAACCTCACCTAATTTATTCCATCTTAAACTAAAATATTACATTATATTTATTTTATCTCATTTTAACCCAGTCCAAATTTTTTTTTTAATGATTTGGACGGATTAAAATGGTTTGATCTGCTCACCCCTAACTAGAACAATTAAAATCTGGCAACCTTTCAGTAGCAATTGTGCACAACTGACCAATTGTGACCTTTCCCACTTTATTCAACTTTGGTTCTTTCGAACTCTTCTTTACCCCTACGTAGAGATCAATATGCTTAGACAATTTGTAAAGATCATTGAATATATAAGTCGCACTGAATGGAAAGCTTTGATAATGTTCTCCAACTATGTAATTATTGGTATTTCATCTTATACTGTAATCCATGTTATACTAATCTAAATCGAAGAAGTCCACCTATGGAAAGAATGTCAACACGGCAATACCTGTACTTCAACCAAAGAGAAGCTAAAGTGTTCACTGGAAGAAGAAATAAACAATGCCATAAAAATTATATGAACCAATTCTTGTTTAATTTTAGTTGACATAATTAAATTAATAGGACATTGGAATTCAAACTAAACGGCGGCTAAGTCAATAGAATAAGTAAATGGCAGCTAAATCAAATTTTGCTTCGTGTTCATTTGTGTACCCGCAGACTTGGCTTCAGTCAAGATACACGTTACTTGCTGAACTGGCAGTATCTCACCTTCTGGTTAACTAGAATTATTCCTTACCAGTTTGGTCACAACAAAAAAATCTCAAACATCGTGTGTAATCCTTTTCATTTTGGTTCAGGGGATGGAGGACTACACAATGCACCGTACAATTTGGTTTGTGTTTGAATTATGTGAGTATTGCTATGCTTTCTCCCTGAAGAAATACAGAATTTTCTTAAATTAGGTGGGACCCACGTTATATGATGATGTGAAGGTTTTTCTTTGGAGGAGTATTTTCTTAAGATAAAACATATAAAAGGATTCTTAAAAATAAAGTTATAACTATTTTAGTTTTTTATATATGTAATTTATTTAATTGATTTTTAAAAGATAGATAAATATATAAAATAATTTTTTAAAAATAATATTTTATTTAAATTAATTTTTTATAAATATAAGTTTACTTATTAATTTTTTAAAAATAAAAATTATATCTAATTTAACCTCTCATAAATTTTAAATCTTAAAATTTTAAACTTTAAATCTGAAAATTTTAAGATTAAGGATTTATATTTAAGAGTTATGGTATAAAGATTTAAAATTTAAAAATTTAAATTTTAAATTTTAAAATTTAGAGTTTGTGAATGATTAAATTAATGATGATTTTTATATTTAAAGAATTAATATATTAAATTAAATTTATGAGAGATTAAATTAAATATATAAAAAATTAATTTAAATAAGATATTATTTTTAAAAAATTATTTTATATAATTATTTATTTTTTAAAAATTAATTAAATAAATTATATGTATGAAGAGATAAAATAATTATAGTCGGACGTTGATATTCACGCCTTAGTTATGGAAATGTTTGCAAATACATTTCAAATCTAAATCATATAAATATATTTAAGTTAAAATTAAAAATAAAATAAACATACAAATTCAAATGTATATATTAAAGATGTTACAGTATCATTATTTTTATAATTTTATTTTTAAAAAATTATTTTATATATTTTATTTTTTTAGTTATATTATTTAAAATTAAAAAAATCTGAGCGAAAAGCCACCTTGAGGTTGTCGTTTTCGTAGGACATAGACTCGAACCCAAGTCACAGCCCTCCTCTCCCACCGTCTTGACTGGCACTGGTAGACTGGTGGTCGATGAATGTGCACCGCAGGGCGAGGCGAGTGGCTGTTAAAAAAATGATTCGATGAAATCTAAGTTCATACAGCCACTTGATGATCTTTTGATTACAATGCCTGCGCATGATTGCACCCACGTGAACAAGGGTCGAGGCTAAGAGAAAAACTTTTTAAGCCTTCCCGCATTATTGACCTCCTCAAGTTGGCTTTTTTTCCTTTTGGTAATAATAATAGTATAAAGTCCTCAAGTTGGCTTTTTTTTCTTTTTCTAGTAATAATAATAGTATAAAGTAAAAGTATATAAAGTAAATATAATTAGATATAAAATAATTGTAAAAAATAATTTAAATTTAAAAAGAATTAAAAATATAAAATTTTATGTAAAAAATATATAAAACTACTTTTGTACAATTATCATGCTTTTTTCTTCCCCTCCCTAATTCCAGCATATTCCCAGGGCCCGGTTGTCATATCCCATACTGTGTTCTTGAGATGTGTGTCATAAAACCGCTAATGGGTGGCCACGTGTTCATATGTCAAACTCTACAAAAGCTAGATCTTTGTTGAACGATGATCGCAGTGAGCAGTTCAGCGGTTAGCGAGCCATTAGGATCTCCCCTTCCGGTAACTGTTGCAGAGAGAGAGAGAGGGCACTTCTTACGGCACTCGTAGCCGTGACTATAACGGTGAGTAACTTCCTCTCCAATTAGTAGTATATGTTACATTTCGCCATGATCGTTCAGATATTTGCTCTTCCTATTTTCCGATCGTCTGATTCAACCCAAATGCTGCTAGATGAGATCGCCAGATATTTTCGGGATGTTTGTTTAGGATATAGCTTTAAGTAGGCCATTTTTCTTTTTTCCACGTATAATTTTCAACATCAGTTTACACCTGGGTCGATTATTGTGCAAGTGCTCTGAGCTATATAGTCTTTAATTTCTTACCTTTTTTTAACACCAATCAGTACTGGTACTATGAAGTAGTCTAAAACTCATGGTGCTCTAATCTCTTTAGCATAACTTTTAATTGCATCCATCGCTTTGTTTTTTGTTGGTTATAATCTAACACCATGATTATTTGCTATTTTTCGAATGAACGATTAGCTTGTAGTAATGATTGGAAAAAATTATAAAACAGAAACAAAAAATGTTCGGAAATACGTTTATTTTGAATTCTTGGATCCAACTATATTTGTATGATTCGGACAACATAAACGATTAGATGCTCCTGTATCACTGATCGAAACAGGGTCCTTGTGTACCTCTTTGAACTAATTACTTACGTCCCTTCATAATCGAGTGAGGCAAAAGATTGCCATCGTTTTCTAATTGGGAAATTTTCGCCTACCATGCACAAGGCCTGTTCAGTTATTTGGCGACATCAACCATGGCAACTGTGACCGTCTCCTATTTTGCATCAAGAAGCCCGTACTTCAATCACCATGGAATCTTGAGAACAGAGACAAAGGCAAATTCTCAAATAGGCCTTAACAACCAGACTGTAACTCATGATGGGTTAAGATCATTGAACAAGCTGGGCCTCCTAAAAATGCGAACCCATGCAAGTAAATCGCGTAGGGCAAGTGATAAAATTGGAAGTGACAAGCACTTGGGGAAAATTGTATGTGGCAAAGGCATGAATTTGGTCTTTGTAGCAGCTGAGGTTGGACCTTGGAGCAAAACTGGCGGACTTGGTGACGTTCTTGGAGGGCTTCCACCAGCTATGGCCGTAAGTGAATTTCTTAAAATTTTCAATCTCCATAGTCATCCTCACACAATTCCCTATTCTCCGACTTGATGCGCTGAATTGGATCAACTTTTATTTGACCAAGCTTTATGGAAAATTAATTTAGGCAAATGGGCACCGAGTTATGACAGTGGCACCACGTTACGACCAGTACAGGGATGCATGGGATACTAGTGTATTAGTTGAGGTAATTTTGTAGGACTATCCGATGCTATCTAGGACTTCTGTTTGGGGTCACTTTCCCCATTTTAGGCAATATCTCCCATTAATAATGAATTTTTTTTTGCAGGTCAAAGTTGGAGATAGAATTGAAACTGTCCGCTTCTTCCACTGCTATAAGCGAGGAGTTGATCGGGTTTTTGTGGATCACCCAATTTTCCTTGAGAAGGTTAAATCCTTTTCTTCTTAAGGACCACTTTACATAATAGAATATTTGTAGAATTGAAGATAGAGTGATGCCTTAACTGATCCTCATTTTGAATTTGAAAGGTATGGGGCAAAACCGGATCAAAACTCTATGGCCCTCAGGCTGGACTAGATTATAAAGATAACCAGCTTAGATTCAGCATGTTGTGCCAGGTAACTTATTCTTATTGGTCATAATTTACCCTTGTCAATCTTCCTCCATGGTAAAGAAGTGACATTGTTCAAAGATGAAGATCCAGTACTTAATATTTCAACTTGCTCACTGCCTTTCCCAGCAGAATCTATGTTCTGATGGGGAGCTAATGAACAGATGCCTGGATAATTGCATTATTTCAAATTCCTTTTAATTAGGTGTATTCTTTGGGGTTCAGTTGAAATTATATGTTTTACTTGCCTTTGAAATTAAATAACTGATATAAACTTGAGTTCTTCTACACAATTGACTTAGACTTTAAGACACGGCTTTCAGGACATAATCAACACCCTCAAATGCTGAATTGCAATTTTGATTTATTTAGGTGTATTAGTTCTAGCATAATGATGGCTGAAGTTATGCTTATAGAATTTCAAACTGAAGAAAGAAAACAGTTAAAGAGGATTTATGTTTATACTTACTATACACTGAAATTAACTTTCAGGCTGCACTAGAGGCACCAAGGGTTCTGAATTTAAACAAAAATAAACACTTCTCAGGACCATATGGTGAGAATCTTCTATTTATTTCTATCTTAAATCTCTAGTTATGAAAATTGGTAAAAGCTGTTAATCAAGTTTGAAAGCATCTTTTATCTTCTTTCAGGAGAAGATGTGGTATTTATTGCCAACGATTGGCACAGTGCTCTTCTTCCATGCTACTTGAAATCAATGTACAAATCAAGGGGGATCTACAAAAATGCAAAGGTGAGTCTTTCATTGCTTTCACGTTTATCTAATCAGTTTTTTCCCCCATAATTTGGATGCATCATGCTTTAGAAGCTGATTTTCCTGGTTTAATCATGGTAGGTTGCGTTTTGCATCCACAACATAGCCTACCAGGGTAGACATACCTTTTCAGACTTCTCTCTTCTCAATTTACCTAATGAATTCAAGAGTTCATTTGACTTCATTGATGGGTATGATACCTTTGGCTTTTTGATAATCTGTAGACTTAAGGTCTTACAGTTGTGTTTATATAATTGATAAACTATTAAATTGCGAACCATGTTCATATTTTTTTCTTTCTTTTATAGGTACGATAAGCCTGCAAGGGGAAGGAAAATTAATTGGATGAAGGCTGGAATTTTAGAATCAGACAGAGTCTTAACTGTGAGCCCATATTATGCCCAGGAACTTGTTTCTGGAATAGAAAGAGGTGTGGAATTGGATAACATGATCCGTAAAACTGGCATTACTGGTATTGTGAATGGCATGGATAATCAAGAGTGGAATCCAAGAACTGACAAATACATAGGTGTAAACTATGATGCAACTACTGTAAGTACCTTCTTTGAAATTTTTGGACCTTATTTACATGCATTATAGAGATCGTTGCTGATCAGAATTGTGAATTTTAGGTCATGGAAGCAAAATGTCTGCTGAAAGAAGCCCTTCAGGCAGAAGTTGGCTTGCCTGTTGACAGGAATATTCCTTTGATAGGGTTCATTGGAAGGCTAGAGGAGCAGAAAGGTTCAGATATTTTAGTAGCTGCTATCCCTAAGTTCATCACCGAGAATGTCCAGATTGTAATTCTTGTAAGTGTGAGGATAGGATTTTGTTATCCCCTCTCTTTTCTTTTATGTCCATATTACCAATGTTGCCACTTAAACGGATTTAGGCTTATGGCTTAAAATCATTTTCCTGTCAGGGAACAGGCAAAAGGGCTATGGAGAGGCAAATTGAGCAACTAGAGGTGATGTATCCTGAAAAGGCTAGAGGGGTAGCGAAATTCAATAGTCCCCTGGCCCACAAGATTATCGCTGGAGCTGATTTTATGGCAATCCCAAGTAGATTTGAGCCATGTGGTCTCATTCAGTTGCATTCTATGCCATATGGAACGGTAGATCTTTTATATTTTTCTCATCCTCATATTCATCCGCATTATGGGCTTTCATTGAAAAAGTTTTCAGCAGTGGTCAAACATTAACTGGTCATCCACCCTTGCTATAGGTGCCCTTAGTTTCTTCTACTGGTGGGCTTGTTGACACAGTAAAAGAAGGTTTTACTGGATTCCACATGGGAGCATTTAGCGTAGAAGTAAGTAGACAATTTATCTTGTTTCTCGTTGTCAAGAGGGTTGGAGACGTAGTAACCCTTGAGTTGTTTTTCAGTGTGATGCTATTGATCCAGCTGATGTGGACACGTTAGCAAGTACTGTCAAGAGAGCTCTTCGGACCCATGGTACCCCAGTTATGAAAGAGATGATTGAGAACTGCATGGCACAAGACTTTTCATGGAAGGTTAGTTTAATGCTTTCTGTACAGGCTTCTTGTGCTCACATCATGTGCAAAGAATGCAACACTTCCAGGGTTAGAACCAAATAGCAAATACCCTTCATTTAATCATTGGATGGTTTGTTACAGGGACCAGCCAAACAATGGGAGAAGGTGCTGTTGAGCCTGGAGGTATCTGGCAGTGAACCTGGAATAGAAGGGGAGGAGATAGCTCCTGTTGCAAAGGAAAATGTCGCCACTCCTTGAAAACGGTCTTTGACATCCCGATGTCTAATATGGCCCTATCAAGAATGTTAACCAGTACTTCCTTTCAGTCTGCTTGTAGAAGCAGCAGCCGGTTTATCGTTTGTTCAACGAATTCCGTGGACGGAAGCCCGTCATTTTGCAATTGAAGGAATATGAATGTAAAGGTCTTTTTTAAGCTAGGCGCATACGAACTAACATATCCTTTTACTGTAGTACGAAGCTTAAGCATCTGATATGAATTAGGTGTAGAGATTCTAGTGAAAGTGAATAAATGATCTACTTATTCTCTCATGAGCTCTGCAATTGGTACCTACCCATTGAGCACCCTTTGTGTACAATGTGAGAGGAGAGAGTGAAATAGAGTTCACGTTTCACTTCCTCTCCTCTCACTTTGTATACTGATTATAGAAATGTTATGTATCAACGGCATTTATAGCACTTCTTTTTGTTTTTTTTTTGTTGAAAAAATAAAATCCATGAATAACATCGAACAGCATACAGGCAAGATGCGTCGGCAGTTTTGTGGTGTAAGTATGATACTCCGGGGATCATCTTCCGTCCAAACAAAACAATCCTTTGATCTAGTTGATTTAGCTAGCCTATGGGCCACCTGATTTCCATTGCGTGACATCAGAAAAAATTAGAAAAAAGATTAAAGCAAAAGAAAAAAATTCAAAAAACGAGGAAAGCAAATGACGTCTTGGTCAATATAATCAAAATATTAGTTCTGGATGTTTACTCGGCGCTTGAAATATTAGCAAACTATCAATTTTTAGCTTTCTGCTATTAGATCAAAAAAATGTCAGGAGTGAATTCAACTAAACAAAAGAATTGGACGAGTTTTTGGATTAAAGAGAGCTATGATTGAGCTCAAGCATTCTCATTTCATATGTTTCTAGATTTTTCTCATGACAAACTCCATGAAGATAGCCTCCTAAATACTTGAAGAAAGAAAGATTCCAATAGCCCTATCAGCCCCAATACAAAAGAGATACCTTGCACACAACCAAAGTGACTACACAAACCCAAATCAAAACGATGTTGTCTAATTAAAATACCAAAATGCACAGCAGTACGAATACTTAACACAGCAGACCAAAAAATAACCCAACTAATATATTGGATATAATCACTCCTAACAATACACTACTCTCGGGATGGGTCTAGCTATCAAACAGTTAAGTTACAAACTTTGTATGAGTGTGCTTGAGGGAGTAGTAATTGACATAAGTGGCTTCTTCAGGCGGCAAAATTGACCATTGGATTAGTACTTCCAAATAACACTGCCATGTTTTCTTATTAATGCGTTTGTTGAGGATGGCAATTGGAATTAGAGGATTAACCCCTTGCTCTATTATCAGTAGCTAAGGAAGCTAAGGGTGCCTGAGACCCATGATGCCATTTAAGTAATGAGACATGAAAGATGAAATTGACACACAGGTGGAAGATCCAATTTATATGTAATTGCGCCAATTTGAGTAATGATCTTGAAGGGCTTGAAGTATAAAGTTGCTTATTTATGAAGTCCTCTGTTAGGCATCAAAGTTTGCTTATAAGGCTGCAACTTAACAAACACAAAATCACCCTCTTGAAACACTCTCTCTGACTTATGCTTGTCAGCTTGAATTTGCGTATGATTTTGAGCCCTTAACAAATTATGCTTGATGATAGTGAGAATATTTTCTTGAGATCTTAACTCTTGATCAACAGCTTCAACACAAGAGTTCCCCATCAAGTATGGAGTATGATGTAAAGGCGGATAACCATAAAGGGCTTCAACGGATGTCATATTAATAGTTGAATCATGGTTGGTATTATACCAATACTGTGCCATTGACAACCAATGAGCCCAGTGATGAAGGAGCTCACGGCACATACGTCACGAGTAACATTCTAGGCCCTTATTAACTACTTCAAGAGTCTGATGATATTTGGTGAGAAATTTTTATAAGGAAAAATATATTTTCACATTAATATTTTAATATTTTTTGTATTTTTTATGTGAATTTTTTAATAAATTAAATTTAATAATTTAGTTTTTAAAATTTAATAAATTTAAAAATTAAGGGAAAATAAGAGAACCGTTATAAAAGAAATCGAACGCATCTCTTCTCCGTTAAGATAGATTCGCGTTCCATCCTTCCTTTTCTTTGCCATCTTTTTCTTCTTTGTGAAACATGCCGCACCTTGTCTTTAAGTAAAAGCCTTCTCTAATAAAGCATCTCAAATCTCAGGTCCGATCTGAACAATTGTGGCCAACTTTCCGCTGTTACCGCGCCGCGTGTCCGGTTTTGTGTTCTAGCGAATCTTTTTTACCATTTTTTCTAAAAAAGTTTTATCCTGACATTCTATTACTTACAAGCTATAACCACTCTCTATTTGAGTGAAGTCATGGAGTGAAGCGAGAAACCCATACAGAGAAGGAGAACGGAGCTGAGCTTGAGGGATTTTTCTCACTCTCGTTCATTGATCAGTCTAGGAAAATTAATTGCTAAATTATTCAGTATTTCTGACTTTCAACTCTGACAGCACTGTACCCATTCTTTTCTTTTCATTAATTTCTGTGTGTTAATGGTTCAGCAAGCCGATTAAGGACAAGATCATGGTTTTGGCTAGATTTCACCGTTGCTCTCCTTGGTTACTTTCAATCTTCATTTTAGGTACGTAATTATTACTATTATTTTACCCAGTCCGCTGCGCTAGCAGTACCACACTAGTGTTTGGTTGATTCGGTTTGGTGTAGGATTTGTGTTTGCTGAAAATGAAAAAATGGCGGCCTGCATTGGGATCAACTATGGCCAAATCGCCAACAATCTACCTTTGCCGGAGGAGGTGGTGCCGCTGGTGAAATCCATCGGTGCCACAAAGGTAAAGCTCTACGACGCCGATCCGCGCGTGCTTCGTGCATTTGCCAACACCGGAGTGGAAATCATGGTTGGGCTGGGTAACGAGTACCTGTCAAAGATGCAAGATCCAAACAGGGCACAAGCTTGGATAAAATCTAACATCCAACCATACTTGCCGGCCACTAAGATAACTTGCATATTCGTTGGCAACGAAGTATTAACCTTCAACGACACTTCTCTCAGCGATAACCTACTGCCGGCGATGCAGAGTGTACACACGGCGCTTGTGAATCTGGGGCTTGACAAGCAGGTTACGGTGACCACCACCCACTCCTTAGCGGTTCTGGAAACCTCTTATCCCCCCTCAGCAGGAGCATTTCGTCCCGATCTAATCCCATGCCTCAATCCCATCTTAAACTTTCACTCCAAAACCGGATCCCCTTTTCTTATCAATGCTTACCCTTACTTCGCTTACAAAGCCAACCCCAAGCAGGTTTCTCTTGACTTTGTACTCTTCCAGCCCAACCAGGGGCTTGTGGATCCTTCCACCAATCTCCACTACGATAACATGTTATTTGCCCAGATCGATGCAGTTTATTCCGCCCTTGCTTCCTTGGGTTACAAGAAGTTGCCTGTTCACATTTCCGAGACTGGTTGGCCTTCCAAGGGAGACGAAGACGAAGCCGGTGCCACGCCGGACAATGCCAAGAAATACAATGGCAATCTAATCAAGCTCATATCTCAGAGTCAGAAAAAGGGCACGCCCATTAGGCCCGCTGCCGACTTGAATATTTACGTTTTCGCCCTCTTCAATGAAAACATGAAGCCTGGCCCAACTTCCGAAAGGAATTACGGCCTTTTTAAGCCCGATGGCACTCCTGCGTATCCCCTAGGCTTAACTGCAAACGACGTTGCTACCAACGCCTCCATTGTGGACGGTTCCGGCACTTCACCTACGCCGCCCAGTTCTTCCACATCTTCCACGGGTTATTTGTCCATTTCCTCTGCCAAGGTCAGTGCTCTTTGGCGATTGTGCTCTTTTTTTTCTTCTATTTCAATTTCACATTTATCTGTTAATTTCTTTTTAAATTTTGAAATGCGAACTTTTCTTCTTAATATAAGAGGATCAAAAGAAAAGAAAGAACAGAAAAAAGGAAGTTTTCTGCTTCTGACTGTTTTCCTGCTCTGTAATTAGAATCTGCTTTAACTTTATCTTTCTCTAAAGAGGAGAAACTTATCTTTTTTTAACGAGGGAGAAACTTTATCTTATATTATACGTACTCGCTTTTGTGTTAAAAATAATGGTTTTCCTTGTACATAGTAGCTAGAATTTTTACGCCCGCGAGGCTGAGCTTGTGAAATATCTTCCCACGCAGCTGCAGTGTAATTGAAAAATCACTTCCAAATCAAAATACACTCTTTATTTATATAATGTTAAACTAAGGGTCTTGTTATTTTTAATTTTTTATTTTATCTAAAAACATTCATATCATAAAAATATTGAAAACTGTATCATTTGTTTTTATTAAAAATTTAATCGATTATATAAAAAAGTGATAAAAAAGAGATAATATAATTTATAAAAAAATGAAATAAGAGGAGGAAGATTAAAAATCCTTTAAATTGATATATTAGAGATCCCGTCTACTCACTCTGGGCTCTGTGATTGATGACCGATGAGACACGCCTCTGTAATTCCTTTCTTCTGATGAATTCTCTGATCACGCGACAGTTTAATTACGTAAGAAATCAATGATCACAATATGTATTTAGGAACATTAATATTTACACATGGTGGTTTGGTACATTTTCTAGTATATTTTTTTAAACTTTTTAAAAAATGACAGAAAAAATGAAAAATATAAAATTATGTATAGTGAGGATCATTATTATTTTTTTACAAGGGAGTTTAAGGACGTCACCTGGGGAAAAAGGCATTTTCAAGTAAACTAGTACTTGTTCTGGAGGTCACTCTTTGTAATCTTATTTTATGGTCTCGCTTGAATTCTTACAGGAGAGGTACTGTTTGTTTGGGCCTCTGTGCTTTCTGCTGCCATTTGGGATAATGATGGTCCTTTTGAAGTTTTGAGCAACATTCTCCGTTTTCCAGAAAAGAATCCAGAGTAGCCAACCATAACAGGGAAAAAGAGGAAAGGTAGAATTACGTAAGAGTAAAGGTAAACCGGTCAATTGACGCTAAGCTTTGTTATTATTATTTTTTTATAAGTTTTCTTTGCTTCTACGCTATTGTTGTCCCCCCCAATTGAATATATGAACATACACCTGGACGCCATTTTTGGCTTAAAAAGTTATAATGAATAATGATACTTAACTATCCAAGTTTGTGTCAGTGGGACTTACCAGTTGTCAGGGAAATTAGACTATATTTCCATTTTCTTCTCTTTTGTTGTTGCAGGCAGGGGACTTAAAAATTAACAATGGCGACGCTGCTTGCTAAGGAGAGCTAATGGCCCTTCGATTTATGTTGCAGAAATAGATATTGTTTGATGGCTCCTCATCTTTGTATTATATCTTATTTCCTTTCATAATGGACATTGGAAAATGCTAACATTTGCGTTATTCAAAAATTCTGATACGCATTTCTAAATGCTTAAAAAGTCCATGCAAAGTGTATGCCCGCCCTATTAACAAGGATTGGGAACACGCACATATCTTTACATAAATTATCCAGCACTTGAGCTCGGTGTGCTACACTTGTTGCTCTCACAACCCGATCCAATCTCATCCAGAACCGTCAGTCAGATGCTGTTTATAATTAGTATATTTAATAGGACTAAGGATGATTTTGATCTCTTTATATAATTTAGTTCTTTAATTTTTAATTTAGATAATTTAATTTTTTTTATGAATGTAATTAGAATAACTTAATTTATTTTGTAAGTGTAATTGACATAATTTAATTACTTTACAATTGTAATTTAATTACTTTACAATTATAATTGAGATAATATAGTTTTTAATCTATCAAATTTCTCAATTTTAACATGATATGCTTTGTCAATAATAATTTAAATTTTATTTTTGTTTTAAAAATTTTAACACTTTTCTTTGTAGTAAAGTTATTTTTTCTTTTATCAATTCTCAAACTCAAATTGTATGCATTTTATTGATTCTTAGTCAAAAGATATATTCACATAATAATTATATTGTATTATAATAAAAAAATAAAATTTAAGTTACTATTGATAAATTATATTATATTAAAAAGAAAAGTTTAGTAAATAAAAAATTAAATTGTTTAAATTATGTTTATAAAGAAATTAACTTATTCAATTCAAAAGTTAAAAAATTAAATTATTCTTATAAAAAAATAAAAATATTAAAAATATCCTTATTCTATATTAAATAGAGTAATGTTATTTCTACGTTATTTTTTTATTACGTTCGTTACGTCTCTTACGTGATAAAAATAAAAAATAAATAAACGTAGCGGGAGGAATGAAAAAAAGAAATAAAAATGAAAAAGGGATAGCGACTGTGCTTCATTTTTATTTTAAAATTCAGGTTCTAGTCTTTCTTTTGACGTTGCTGAAGTATATGGCTCTCAGATGAGTATTTCTCTTGTTAAGGTTTCTTTTCTATTTTGATAAATGTAATTATCATGGAGCAAAATTAGATTTGTTCCCTTTGGTAGCTTGCATTAGAAGCTGTAAAAAGTTAGAGGTTCTTCTTTGAAGATATTTGCAGAGACTAGAGATTTGATATTAAGATATAGTTATGTTCATGAAGGAAAGTTAATAAGTATTGGTTCCAATTATTTTTTTATATGCAGATTTATTAGGAAAAGAAAAGAAAAGGATCCAGAAGTTGAGATTGCTGTTGTAACAAAGTTTGCTGCACTGCCATGGAGATTTGGGCATCAAAGTCTTCTCACGTCCCTTGAAGAGTCCCTTTGCCAACTTGGACTTCCTTCTGTGGATCTTTATTAGCTTTATTGGTTTATGTTTTAATGACCTTATTAAATTATTCTTCTATTCTTTGTTCTTTCTTTCTTTTTCTTTTCTTTTCAATTGTAAAGTATTAATCAATTGATATGTAAAGTATTAATCAATTAAATTACACTTCCGTTCTTTGTGTAATAGTCGAATTGTAACATAACGATAATTAAAGTGTAACATGCCGATAGTTAAAGTGTAACACTCAATAGCTAAAATATAATTTTTTTAGGTAAAAAGTATCATGCGCAAGATGAAGTGTCTAGGGTTTAGGGTTTAGGGTGAACGTTTACAAGGCTATAAGAAGAGTTTTGACAAATTGTATTTAAGACAATAATTCATCGGACATGAAATTTTATGTGTAATAACTGAATTATAACATGGCAATAGCTAAATTGCAACATGCCAATAGTTAAATTATAACATGGCAATAGATAAAGTGTAACATTCAATGACCAAAATATAACTTTCTTAGGTAAAGAGTATCATGCGCAAGATGAAGTGTCTCCTTCAAATTGAACGTTTACAAAACTATAGGAAGGAGTTTTGACAAATTACATCCAAGATAATAATTCATCGGTCATGAAATTTTATGTACAATAGTCGAATTGAAACATGGCAATAGCTAAATTGTAACATGTCAATAGCTAAAATATAACATGACGATAGCTAAAGTTTCTTTTTTTTTTTTGTGTTTGTGTGCGGGAGAGTGCAATGGAGAGTGATCCATGCGTGTAGTGCTGTAAAGATGCCTTCGTTTTGGGCGAGAAGGTGTGAGGGTTTGCGGGGCGCAACAGTTGGGCTTCTTCGAACTGGTTGTTGGCCTTGTGGGTGACCAATGGCCTCTGCAGAAACTGAGAAGTAGTAGACAGCACCTGGGTCCTTTGTCAGCGACAGCAGTGGCTCGATGATTCTCTCTAGTGGTGGCAGCGGCTCCTCCAATAGGGGCACGACGGTTTCTACAATGGAGCAGCGACGAGTATCTTCACCTTCACTAAATGATAACCCTCTCCTTGTCCCCTTCACGGTTCTTTTCCTGGCTTCGAAGGAATAGATGACATTGACTGGAGTTCTCCGCCATTGCTCATCGTGCTATCGCAGCTGAAGTTCAACCTGTTGTTGCAAGAAACCCATCCTCATCGCTGCTCCATTGGAGAAACTGTTGTGCCCCTATTGGAGGAGCCGCTGCCACCACTAGAGAAAATCATCGCACCACTGTCGTCGCTGACAAAGGACCCAGGTGCTGTCTACTACTTCTCAGTTTCTATAGAGGCTGTCGGTCACCCACAAGGCCAGCAACTAGTTCGAAGAAGCCCAATTGTTGTGCCCCGCAAACCCTCACACCTTCTCTCCCAAAACGAAGGCATCTTTACGGCACTACATGCACGGATCACTCTCCACTGCACTCTCCCGCACATAGACAGACGAAAAAAAAAAAAAAGAAACTTGAGCCTACGTACAAATTCAGCCCATTACCAGAAAAGAGGAAAGCCATTACAGTGCCCCTTGCACTTCCACCTTGGTCTCCAATGGCGCCATCACCCTTAGACCTACACCCCAAACCAGCATCCAAGAAAACAAAGAATGGTGTTCAGAACTAAGAAACCTGCACTCTTCACTTGAACACATGCACTTCACACCACATACACACTCTATAACTAAACACACATGCACGAAGATTTGAGCACACTCTCAGAGATCACTTGGCACTGTACACTCATGGAACAAGAAGGAGACACACAAGATAAAACTCGAGCCTACCAGGACTAGGAAGCATCTTCATCTTGAGCACGCACAAAAGAAGAGGCCTTCAACCGAAACACCTCAACTTCACATTTCCAAGGAGACAAACAACCCTAATCAGAGCTTGACGCTATTCACTATGCCTGGACTTTAGCTTCACCATTTCACCATCGCCTCGAAGAGTCTCGGTCTGGAATTGTTCTTGTCGCTCAACTGCTGCAGCGTCTCCACTGCACTCGGCACTCCAAAGGGTCCCATCATAGTCCCTTGCTTTGAAAAATCTGCAGAGCTCCGAAGTTGAGGACTGAGGTATTCTCCGGCAAGCTTGAATCGCGACGTTACCGTGAGGAGAAGCTCCACTAGCCGATTTTATCTCACTGACATTGCTGTCTTCGTTGCAGTGCTCCTAGCTTGCCCAGCTACTGCCGGGGTTTCGGGTTCACGTCTGAACGACATCGCACCATTGTCTTCGTCGGAAGGACCCGTTTTTGCCTTTGCTCTGTCCCATCTCTGACCTCCGCCTCAACATTGGAGTTTGCCTTCTTGCCGTTGGTCTTGACGCTGCCTCGGAAGTGTCCCAAACCACTACATCCGAACTGTCTAAGAGGTGTGTGATATCATGCAGTTTTCATGTTACATTTTTTTTGGGTGGCAGGAGTATGGTATTTTATGGCCTTTTGTTGTATGAGAGTCACTCTTAGTTACTTTGGTTAGGAATTTTGTTATGTAATGAGAATATAATAAAAGGGGTGGTGTGGTTTTGATATATCAATATATATATATATATATATATAGTTAAGTTCTAGGCTTTTTCTTTTAGGTAAATTTTATGTTTTTTTTGAAAAAAAAAAGAAAAAATAAATTGTGTTCTTTTAGATAAAATAAATTAGGAATTAGTAATTACATGGGTAATACAAGCATTTCATTTTTCTAAAATTACTTCTAAAACCCTGGACTGGAATAGGAAGGAGATTTTTTCTAAAATTATTTTTAAAACCTCAGTCTAGAATAGAAAGAAAATTTTTCTTAAAATTATTTTATTTTTAAAATCCTAATCTGGAATAGGTAGGGATTATTTTTGAAATTCTTTTTTAAACTAGTATAAATTAATTTAAAATAAATTAATTAGATTATTTTTGGTACCAAAAAGACGTTTAGGGTGCTAATACCTTCCCTAAAACGCAATCAATCCCCGAACCCAATTTCTGAAATGTAGACCATTTTTAATTAGGTGTCCGATCTCACCTTTAGATAATTTAAATCGGTGACGACTTCAAAACCAAAATTTTAAGGGTCAACAACAAGGGGTATTTTCTTACTCCATCAGCCACTGCTTTGCTTTTCAAGCAGAACTGTGGGGTATCTTACTTGGTTTAGAGTTTGCATGGGTCCAGAACACCAAGCATCTCATCGTAGAGAGTGACTCCTAGACACTCCTCTCTCTTCTCACCCTTAGAGGTGATGAGGCTTGTGAGATTTGTTTGCCATCTCGAACACAGGCACGGTGTGCCAAAGAGTGGAGTGTGGTCTTCCAGCACTCCTATCATGAGGCGAATACATGTGCCAACTAGTTGGCTAACCAAGCTTCTGAAGTTGATCTAGGCATGCAGGTTGTTAGGTCACCGCCAGCAGGTCTATCATCCTTTTTGCTGATCATATGGGCATTAGTCGCCCTAGAATTATTTTAGTTAGGTAGTTTTTCTAAGCCCTGTGTATGCCAAATATATATACATATATATTGGGTACAAAACTCCCAGCAAAATGGAAATACAAATTCTTCCTTGAATGCAAAAGGAATGCCCTATCATCATCTCACTGAATAAAATACACCATTCATGTGGCAGTGAAAGATAAAATGTTTTACCTCTTCCAATCAAGTGAAAACCAAAGATCTATGAGTGATTTCATAGGCTGCCAAAATTTTTGTTTTGAAAAAATGATACCAATTACTACATAATAACTAATTAATCCATTCCCATTTGGGGATGTTTTCCAGAACCTTAACTAATTGCTCAACGCCATTCCAGGCAATTGATATGCGTCTTCATTGCAAAGTAAAATAACTATGCACATCAATGATAGTACTCTAATTGACATAAGCTCTTCTCTTCACGCACCTGTATGAATCAGAGACGTCTTTCCTTCTAACTATGTATTACTTCTAACTCTCTGATAAAATAACACATATGCTTCAGAAACTTGCGAGACATGACTGTCGTCAAAATGGTACCATGTAGTTTCATCGATCAACTGCACAAGAGCAGGTTAAATGCACAATGTTTCAAATATATACAAACAAATAACAGAAAAAAATTCTTAGTTCTCAAAATCAAGACCAAAAATGACAGCCACTAGCATGAAGAACTCAAAATCATTTTCATATTACGAACTTCACCTTAGCACATGCAGCGTAATGCCCCCCACCTAGACCACCATAGTGGTTGCTGATTGCGTAAAGTTATACAAGTAGGACTCTCCATCCTTGCTTTTACATAGTCAAATCGAGATTTTGAACTGGAAAGTTCACAAAGTGAAAAACAAGAATCTCTAGCAATTTCCACAAGTCTAGCTTCTTGGTAGCTTGTCTGTGTTCTTTGCATCCAGGGCAGCACCTGATAAAATTTATATTAAAATCAAGGTTAAAGCAAACACGTAGGCAATAGTAGCCTGGTATGAAGTCCATTGAAAGGACAATAAAAACTCTCTTACCACATGTCATCAGGCCTAAGAGGTTCTTCAGTCAAGAAAGCCTCCAAGCATGTAAACAAAGAAATTGTTTCTTGCATGGTTTTTTTAACAGTGAATCCTGTCTTGTGAACCTCAGGGAGATCCCTCAGATGGCTGGCATCATATATTTCGTGTTCTTTCTTAGTCCAGTGAAGAAAGACTCTAATTAATTGACCAGGTTTTAAGATAAAATCCTTCTCAATGCGATTACAGCTCAAACCCTTTTCATTAGTTAAAACAAGCTGGAATGATGATTCCCCACTGGATGTACACACTTTGCAACCCATTGCCTCATTCCTTGGTCTACGTTGAAGGTTGGAGATGTTTGATTGATTGTCACTGCCTGCTGAGATGAAGCCATTTTCCTTCCCACTATGAGACTTGGTCGAGGAATAAGCTCTTTTTAAAGGTGACAGCATTCTATCAACAGCTGTCTCAATGGTGGCTCCATATAGAGGGTCTTCTGCCAAATACGTAACTAAAGGATTGCCAAAGAGCTCCACCCTTCATATTGTTCGGTGAACATCTAGATAAGTGAAACAGATTAACTTGAACAGAGAAATTAAAGCATTGCTGTGCTCTTTGTCAATGCAACAGGATAAGGACGAAGTCTCTCTAGAATCAGTTGTGCAACCATGCTATGGCAAACTCTTTTTCCCCTTTGCGTAGCTGCTATAGCAAATGGTTGACTAACCATCCTATGTGATATCCTAAGAAGCAAGTACCAACTTGAATTGGTACCATGGCACCTGCAAGATTTTGTAATGCTTGAAACACCCAATGCTGGAAAAATTAACCAAATTAATAAAAGAAAATTGGTTAAATTATTTTGCGGTCTTTATAATTAAGTTAAGTTTTCAAATGAACTCTTACAATTAAAAATCATATAAGTATGTCTTTATAATTTTTACCATTTATATTTTAAATTTTTATCATCACTTCTCTAAAATGCTTAACATAACTAACTATAAATAGATCCTCATAGTTACTATAAGAACCATAATTGTTAATAGTAAATAGTACACTTATAATGCTTAGTATTATTGTAACATAGCGTATAGTACTGTACATTATGCACTGTTATTTAAATAATAGCACAATTATATTACATATATAAATATATAATCTTACATATATGTAATATAACTTCAAATAACAAAAAAATATAAAAAATAACCTTAAAAAAATGATAAAGGCAAAGAAGGGAGGGAGAAAAAGTAAAATAAGAAAGATAGCACAAGCGAAGGAAGATTTGGAATGAGAAATTGGGCCAAATACTAATAGAGTAAATAATGCATGCTATGTTGCTCTATGTGTATTGTGCTTAATGCATAAATGGCTAAAACTATATAAACATATTTATACAGTTTTAAATTATAAGAACTTACTTAAAAATTTAACCTAACAAAAAAATCCTGTAAAATAATTTAACCTAAAAATTCTAGTACATTTCAAAACATGCTGATAAAAAGATTTGAATAAAAAGAAGAATTTATGCACTCACAGGTGACGTTCATCAATTATTACATGATCACTTTCTAAACACTTCCTAAACAGGCACTTCCTGTTTTATTAACATACCATTACCAAGAAAATTAATCCAAGGTTTATAAGGAGAATAATATTAAAAACTTAAAGAAAAAACAGTTTCTGCTCTAGCAAAGCAGCAAGAGGAAGGCGGCAATCCTCATTTCACCATTATCAATTTCTAAATCATTCATGTTTCACTCAGCAAGAAAATAATAGAAGATGAAATATTAGATTATATACTCTGAAAAGTTTTGGGAAAAATCCAGTCCAAATCAGTTCCACTTTTTAATTTTCCACTTTGGATCCTACACACATTTTATAACTGCAAAGCAACCAAAATTCATCCCACGTATTATCACGACATAAAGCATCTTTGAGAAACCAAGTGGAAATTTTTCTGTTGAATGAAAACTAAATATAATTTGCCAAAATTTTTGGTGAAAGGCTGCCACAATTTTATCTCAGACAAAGAAAATTGTCATTAGTAGGCACCATGAATGAACAGAGCTTTGTGTCTTTCCCTGTTAGATGGATAGCCGAATATCATACACCAAAAAGATGTAAAGCTTACTTGTCCAGCCATCGATGGCTTATTTCTACTTTAGTTTTCTTTTCTCCTTTTTTGAGTCGGAAGGCCACAATATGTTCATCATCCTTTGTTGAAGCCAGTGATTCCAAAGGGTTGTCCAGATATCGATATATCCGATGCTCGTAGACCTGAGAGTTATATATACCCACTGAAATCAAGGTTAAGTAGAAAAGCCAAAATAAATGCAACTTTTCAAGATGCACTTATCTCTGCAGCAAAAGTATTTCATCAGTCTTCAAGCAACCCTAAACCCTAAACATTCTGTGCTCAATGCATGACTAAGTTCTCTACAGCAACCATGTTTGAGAACTGTCACAGTATATGGCATGGGAAGACCGCTTCCATTGCCATAAAAGATAGTCACTGTCATTGTGCGAGTGACAGCGGAAGGTAGTGGCACTGATAAGTACATGAAGGGATCGAAAGTGATTAAAATTTTGCCACAGACCGGACAAACCAGAGTTGACTTGTATCGACCCTGACTATTTTATTCCAAAAAACAGTTTTTTTTTTTTTAAATATATCCTCAGTCAAGGTAACCTGAGACATGCTTCAAATTTTATCTTCCTCTCCACAAAAAAAAAAAAAAAGAGTACGATTGAAATCACAGTTTACCTAAGGTAGGAGAAAACTCTATCAACCATGCAATTTAACACTGAAGAAAGTATTTTATCAAAACTAAAAAAAGAAACATCAAGGAAGTAATTAAAAGCATAACAAATACAAACATGCATTATTAAGTTCTGAGCATTTGCGTGTGTGTGTGTGTGCAGCGCATGTTTTTTCTTTTTTTGGGGCCCCCGGGGGGGGGGGGGGGGGGGTGAGGCGCGCAGGGGGGTTGGAATTTAGCCACTTGGAGTACCAGGGCAGAATCAGCAGATCATATGGGAACCACATAACATGTAACTTCATGAAGAAAAACATGCAGATTTAAGTAGTCAATTGGCATACGTCAACAATCAGTGAACCATTCCGAGCCATATGATTTTTCCAACACTCATGCAACTTCCTCATCTGGCCTCCCCTCTGAGTCCTTCATTTCAATGTAGGGCTTTGGTTTCACACGATTCAAATCCTCATGCAGCCCATCCAGTCAAAAAGCAAGCAATTCCTAAACAAAGCAATTCTTTACTCAAAGCAAATACAACATACATTACAAAAGTAATCCAATGGCTTCTAATAGAGTGAGAAGGACAATGATTAAAATAACAATTCACAACGACTGCTGCATACATTTTCCAGGGCAACTTATTTCTGACAGCAAAAGCCAAAGACTATGACTTGAGATAAAAGATTCATTGCCAAACTAACACACAAAAAGTTTGAGTCTGAATGATAAACCCACCCAAGTCCTTTAGCTTTGTTTTGTGAATAGCAGCATCACAAAACATTTCCTTATCATACATCCATGATCAATATAATTCCCAAATTTTCCCAAGAACAAGAGAGCTAATCCTCTGCAACTGGATCTAACAAATGATTGGGTCCTGCCTAGAAAATACTTGAGAAGATAGGGAAAAAGACCTAGTTAAAATGTATGTGGACTAGACTTCAAGCATGATTAAATTTGCTACCATTCAGCTTATTACCATTGCAACTCTTCCTACACACACCAACACAGCGAAAAGCTCTTAACACAGTTTACAACTTGTAAACAGAAAATATTTAGATATCAATAAATTCGGTCACAACATACAACCAAGATTCAATTTCCACAGCTTTACAAATGATTCAAAAAGGTATCAACAACAATATCTATCTTCTTCAATTTTAAGAACACTGCCAGATGGAAGAAAAACGTGTCTCCTATCGTGAAATGCCATTCACCAGAATCATCATGGGCAAACAAAATCCCGTGAAGAGAACCCAATTCTTCATGATGAAAAATCTATACTGAGAAATAGGAGATTGATTAAAAGAAGAGGCCACTAATTTTCACATTATCCTTTCAAGCTCTGATTAAAACATAAATCAACCCAGATAAAATATATACTCTCATCTCTTGTAACTTCAGACAATGCATTATATATATTCATATAATTAAAAATGCTATGGTAATGCCCAACAACCTGTGGAAGCAACAAATGGTCAATGGATAGCATTTGATACTAAAGAAGAATGCCTGAAGTGTTCTTAATTTGTCTTATATTAATTTATAGTTGCATCCAGAGAACAAGTTCTAATAATAGCAGTGCTTATATACGTTCACTTGACATCAATTTCAAAAATTAAGAATCTCAACAATGAGCAGGAACTAAGTTGAGAATCATGCTGGTTATAACCACTGAATTGTGGAGCAAACCAAAACAGTTTTCCCTTAAATCCAGGGGGTGCAATAGCAGTTCGTCCTGAGGACCACAATTTCCTTAATAAGTCACCAAATGCAAGTGCTAGCTCACCCTGTATATCAGACACATGTAATTTAATGTAAAGTGCCACCAAAGAAAAGCTATCATAGTATTCGATGCTTTGTGAAACCTCAGAACACTGGAGACACACACTGGAATACACGCAATCCTAAAGGATTCTCCATGTTGACCTCGTCGTTATAATCTTGTAAGAAATATTCAACAAGAGGGGGGCCGGGGGTGTGCACTAGACATAGAATGGCACTATTCATAAAGCAAGTATTCCCCAAGTTCTGCAGTCCTGCCAAGCCACCCCGTTCTCCTCTAGAAACACCATATCTATCATCAATATCCATCAATGCTGAATTAAAAGCACTTCTCTGGCACAAATTAAAACTAGACCCAGTTGAATGACCATTTGACATCGTATGTCCACCTGCAATCGACATAAATGACCTTGAAGGTTCTAATGGTACCAAAGCTAACTCATTTCCCATTGAACTTAAACCAGACTGAGAATAACATTGTCCATCAAGTTGCACTTCCAGAAGAATCTGCGACCAGAGGATAAATCAGAAGCATCACAACTCTGTAGAAGAACGAGCTCCAAACAAGAAATTAGAAGATCTTGGCATGCGATCGTTATACATTCAGAAGAATGGTGTACAAATATACAATTCATATATCCATTTAAGCACATTCACTCTACATTACTATATACTGAACATAAAAATGCCAACATCAAATTTAAGATTTGAAATATCCACTTTGTGGGAGAACAAAGGTCAGCAAAGTGTAATGCCGAATAGCCAGAGCTTCCCAAGTTTATATATAAAATTACTTATGAAAATCAATCCTAACTTGAACAAATAATCTACACCAGGTGCATTGCACCTTCCAAATTACAATTAATTACTTAGTTGAAAAACATATCTTCAGGTTACTCACATCTTGGTTATAATCAAGTTTGCATCCTCCAATGTCGGGTCCGGGACATTCAGCAAAAAGTTTTTGTTGTTATTGAAGTAATCCCAAATAACAACCTGTTAATTGATATAATTTATAACCAACAAAAAGGAAATCATACAAATGGGTAAGTGTAAATATTAGTAACTAATGCATAAAGAAACCGAAAAAGAGGAAGCATGAACAATTTTTTTTTGTAAAAATAAACATGCACCTTTTCCTGTTCTACGGCTCTTAATTTGCACACTATCTCATAAAGCTCGTGTACAGTAGCCTGAAATATGACACAGTAATAGGAGACAAGAACATAAGTGACAGATGGTAAAACTGTTTCCATCATAATATTAAATCATGTTACAACCAAAATTTGGGCTAATTCCAAATTATACTTGGGAAAAAACCTGCATTTGTTATAGTGGGAGGAAATTCCAAGATTTAATATAAGATCAAGGACCTTGAAACATAGGCAAAAAGGAAACCACAAAAGAACTTTATCTGTGAAAGAAAAAAGTGTTGAAATAGTGATCAAAGCTTAAATGTGTTGCATTTCAATTTGTTATGACAATGGCCAGCAAAAATAAAATTACAAAATATAATTTAAGAGAAAGAGAAGAGAAAGTACACAAATATTTAACGTGAAAAAACCTAATGAGGAAAAAAATCACAGGTAGAAGAAGAAAATTTACTATGTAGAATTCAATTACAAGCTGAAATTTGGACTAAACAATTGATCCCAAAGCTGCTGTTTTACAGTAACCAAAGGACCCAAAAATGTAGAATTCTACACTCATTATTTTGCTGTTTTTGTGCATAGTAACAAACTAGCCAAACTACAGGTTTTGCTGTACTCAGTGTATGTTGTGGCTGAGAACTTCAAATAACATTCAAAAACTGCTGTGTGCAGTTTCCATTTAGAACTACAACTCTTGATTGCAGTTTCTATTTGACATAAAACTATTTTGCAGTTTCCTTCTATGATTGTAACTCTTGGTTTATGTAGTATTGTATTTAACTGCAACTGTATTGTTGTATTTTTTTTGTTTTAGAAGTTGGGTCACACCCAAAAATGCAACAATCTTCACCTTGACATGAATTTTAAAAATAAACTTTAATAAAGAAACTCTCCACCTCTTCCATGAAAAGCTCCTAAGAGCAAAACTCAGCAATAAATACTAATTAAGTCCAAGCAATACTTGAACTTCTTAATAGGCAAAGGCTTAGTGAGCATATCACTAGATTGTCTGTAGTATCAATTCTCTTAATGGAAATTTCACCTTTGGCAAAAATATCTCGAACAAAATGATACTTGATGTCAATATGTTTAGTTTTTTCATGATACATCTGATTTTTAGCTAAGTGAATTGCACTTTGATTGTCACAATGAACAATAATAGAAATAGATTCAGATGTAATTTCACCAGCTAAACCTTTTAGCCAAATTACCTCCTTAACAACCCCTGCAATTGCCATGTACTCTGCCTCTGTAGTAGATAGAGCAATGGTAGCCTTCCAACTGATTGTAGCCTTCCAACTGATTGCACAAACTCCCAAAAAAAAATACATATCCTGTTAAAGACCTCCTCTTATCAAGATCTCTAGCATAGTCTGAGTCCACAAAACCTATCAAACTATCATTACTTTTTCTATACACTAAATGAGCATCTGCAGTACCTACGAAGTACCTGAGTATCCACTTAACTATTTCCCAATGCTGCTCGCTAGGATTAGCAAGATACCTGCTCACAACACTGATAGCTTGTGCCATATCAGGTCTGGTGCATACCATCAAATACATAATGCTCCCAACTGCACTGGAATGAAGAATGTGTAACATATGATTCATCTATTTATCTGTTATTGGACATAAATATGTTGAAAGTCTGAAATAAGCAGCAAGAGGAGTAGATATTGGTTTGGCATTTTTCATGCCAAACTGATTCAATACCTTTTTAGTAAAAGCTTTATGAGAAAGGTATAATTTTCTATTCGACTTGTCTCTTATAATCTCAATACCAAGAATCTTTTTAGCAGCTCCCAAACCTTTCATGTCAAATTTAGAACTCAACTGCAGTTTTATCTTCTTTATCTCAGTCATATTAGATGCTACAACTAATATATCATTAACATATAATAGCAAATATACAAAAGATTTATCAGGAAGCCTTTTGAAATACATGCAATTACCATAATTAGATCTTTGAAATCCAGTAACTCTCATAAAAGAGTCAAACCTTTTGTACCACTATCTAGGAGATTGCTTAAGACTATACAAGGACTTCTTTAACAAGCAAACATGATCTTCTTTACCAGCAACTACAAACCCCTTGGGTTGATGCATATAAATCTATTCATCAAGATCACCATGCAGAAATACAGTTTTCACATCTAGCTACTCTAATTTTAAATCATTCATAGCAACTAATGAAAGTAAAATACGAATAGAAGTATGCTTTACAATAGGTGAGAAAACTTTGTTAAAGTCAATGCCTTGTACTTGACTATAGCCTTTAGCTACCAATCTTGCCTTGTATCTAACATCTAAGGCACTTGAGGTATCAGACTTTTTCTTGAATACCCACTTGCAGCCAATAATCTTCTTCTTTTCTGGTGGCTTCACAAGTATCTAGTTTAATTTTTCTAAAGAGATTGAATCTCTTCTTACATAGTAGAGATCTAATCTGTAGCATATTCAGAGGATATTGCCTCTTTATAGCTTCCAGGTTCATTATACTCCACCTTTTCTACTACAGCAAGACAATAGACAAAATCTGAAAAGCCATACTTCTCAGGTGGTTTAATAGTTCTTATTGGCTTATCCCTAGCTATGGAGTAAGGCTGTACTTATGAAGATTCTGAAGTCTCTTCAGAATCACCATCTACAGAACTAAGAATAGAGAATTGTTTACGCTGAGCAAGAACTTCAAACTCCACCTGTTCTTCACCTTTTTCATTATTCTAAATAACTGATTCTGTAACTTCTTTCTTTGTGAGCATGGAATATTCATCAAAAGTTACATTGCTACTATAAGAAACTTGGACTGATCTGGACACCATAATTTATATCCTTTTATACCAGATGAATGTCCAAAAAATACACATTTTGTTGCTCTAGGCTCAAGCTTTCCTTCATTTATATGTGCATAAGCAGGACAACTAAAAATTTTCAAAATAGAATAATTAGTAGGTTTGCCAGACCATACTTCTTTTGGTGTTTTGCATTCAATGGTTGTATGAAGAGATCGGTTCACAAACTAGCAAGCTGTGTTAATAGCTTCAGCCCAAAATTCCTTGCCTAAGCCTACATTTGAAAGCATACAATGAGCCTTTTCAAGAAGAGTTCTATTCATCCTCTCTGCAACACCATTCTGTTGAGGTGTATTCACAATGGGAGTAATACCTTCTATCTTGCAAAACTTATTGAAGTTATTATTACAAAATTCAAGGCCATTATCTATTCTGAGCCTCTTAATCTGCTTTTCAAGTAGAGTCTTCCACTGCTTAAAGGTTACAAATACTTGATTTTTTTATTTCAAAAAGAAGACCCAAACCTTCCTTAAATAATCATCAATAAAAGTTAACATGTATCTAAAATGACTACCTTTAAAAGGAACTTAAGAGGGCCCTAAAAGGTCTGAATGAATGTAGTCAAGAGTTCCTTTTATCTTGTGAATGGCTAAACTAAAACTTAACCGATTTTGTTTGCCAAAGACACAATGTTCACAAAACTTTATTTTTCCTATAATCTGGCCACCTAACAAACCTTTCTTACTCAATGCTATCATCTCTCACTCATATGCCCCAGGCTCATGTGCCAAATTTTAGTAACATCTGAATCAGAAATAAAAGTATAGCAACTGCAGCTGAACCTATAACAGTAGAACCCTACAAGAAATGTAAAGTGCTAATTCTGTTGCTTTCATTAGTAAAAGTGCACCCTTAAAGACTTTAAGCACACCATCTTTACATTTATATTTACAATTGTTCTTTTCTAGAGTACCCAAAGAAATTAAATTCTTTTTGAAATCTGGAATGTGTTTCACATTTGACAAAGTTCTGATCATATCATCATGTATTTTAATTTGCACAGTGCCTATCCTAACAACTTTACAAAAATAATTATCACCCAAAAATACACCTCCATTAAACAGCTCATAAGTGGTAAACTAGTCCTTATTAAGAGTTATATGTTGTGTAGCTCCTGAATCCATCACCTAACTAGTTTTAAATCTAATTTTAGCATAAGTAACACAAAGCATATTACTTTTCTCTTCTTCTGCTTCATTAGCTTCTCCTGATTTGGCCTAACCTCAATTAGATTTAACATGTCCCTTCTTCTTACAATAATTATAAGTCAAATTCTTATGTTTAAACTTCGATCTAGACTTATTAGAATTAGGATTTCTCTCTTTACTTCTTCCTCTATCAACGAATAGACCAACACTCTGATTACCTCCTTCAATAGATGTCATATTATTATCAATTTTCTCTTTAGTTTGCAAATTTGACCTAACATTATCAAGAAAAATTTCTTCTTTACCATAGATCATAGTATCTCTAAAATTTTTATAGGAAGTAGGCAATGAACATAAAAATAAAAATGCTTGATCCTTATCATCAATCTTCACATCTATCTTACTTATATTAGTAATAATGGAAGTAAACTCTATTAAACTCTATTATATAAGATTTTAGTGGAGTACCTTCAAACATACGCAGAGTATAAAGGCATTGCTTTAGCTGTAGCCTATTGGTGAGAGATTTCGTACAAACTCTAAACTTTCAACCATGTACCCACTGTAATGTTTCATTAAGAATTTTTTGAAGAACTTCATTACCCAAGTACAACTGAATAGAAGAAAGAGCTCTATCATCCATATCATCCCATTCAGCATCTATCATAGTCTCAGGCTTTTTCCTCTTCCCAAGCAGCACCCTCTTTGTGCTTTCTCTTGACAGAATTGCTATCATCTTGACTTGTCAAAGAGCAAAATTGGTTGAACCATCAAATTTCTCAATGTCTATCTTAGATGTTGTTGCCGAAGTAGAAGCCATTGAGAACCAAGCTTTGATATCAATTTGTTATGACAATGGCCAGTAAAAAAAAAATTGCAAAATATAATTTAAGAGAAAGAGAACAGAAAGCACACAAATATTTAATGTGAAAAAACTTAATAAGGGAAAAAATCACGGGTAGAAAAAGAAAATTTCACTATAGAGAATTTAGTTACAAGGCTGAAATTTGGACTAAACAACTGACCCCAAAGCAATTGGTTTCTGCATAATCAAAGGACCTAAAAATGTAGAATTCTGCACTCTCGTTGTTTTGCTATTTTTTTACATAGTAACAGACTAGCCAAACCACAGTTTTTGTTGTACCATGTGTGCGACAAAGAACTTCAAATAACATCCAAAAACTATTGTATACAGTTTTCATCTAGAATTGCAACAGTTGATTGCAGTTTCCATTTGACATTGCAATTGTTTTGCAGTTTTCTTCTATGACTGCAACTCTTGATTTATGTAGTATCGTTTTTAATTGCAACTGTATTGCTTAGGTTTAGGGTTTAGAATTTTTTAAGGGTTTAGGGTTTAGGTTTTAGGGTATAGGATTAAAGGTTTTAGGGTTTA